>PVJD01002702.1:0-191629 GCA_004026545.1 Mormoops blainvillei | reverse complement strand
TGGTCTGTTGGACATAAAGGTCTAACAGAGGGGAGGTACAGGCTGGAGACAGAATGTGGGAGACTTTAGGGGATAGAGGGTATTTCTAAAAGATCATGAGAGCATCAACTTTGTATGGACGTTGTGAAGATTAAGTGAGTTAAAACATGTAAGTATTTAGACTAGCGCCTGGCCCACAGTAGGCACGCAGTAAAGGTTAATTAATCACCAACAGCATTTTAAGTCACTTAGACTCACCCACTAGCTTCCCAACTGGCCTCCCTGCTTCTGGCCCAGGGCCACCTCCATGCCATCCTCCATACAGCGGGTCAGTGATCATCTCAAAGCCCGTATCTGACCATCCCGACCTGCTTAAAACTGCAATGGCTTCCTATTGCCTACGAGATAAGGTACAACAGCCAAAGGCCCCTCAAGCCCTTCCCTGATTCAGTTACTGCCACCCTTACCAGCCCAACTCCTACCACAGCCACCCACCTCCCACTTTGTCCTTCAGCAATAATAGGGACCCTTTGTTGACAGCTTAGTGTCTTTGAACATGCGGCTGCCTCTGCCGTGACTTGTCCGGCAGCAGACTCCAACTGCTTCTCACATCCTCCATGAGGCCTCCCTCCCCACTCACGGGGCCTTTCTTCATGGGGCCTCCCCCACCATCTAGGGGGCTGTCCCCTTTCTTGTGGCTCTGCCTCCTACCTTCCCTGGGGTTTCTTGCCCTCAAGAAAGATTGTGTGCCTTCTAGTCCCATTCCTGCAGCACTGAACACTGAGCCTGCCACAGGCAAGGGGCCGGGGGAAGGTTGATTCTCCATGATGAGTTTTATTGTTCCTATATTATAAATGAGCAAACAGAGGCCCATTTGCCCAGATCACTCAACTGGTAAACACTGGGGCCAGGACTAGACTTCAGGCCTGTCTGATTCAAAGTCCTGTGCTCAAGTACATATGCACACATGTGCACACACACAGTTAACAATCTCAGGACACCTAGGGTAGGGGAGTCCCTTGGTCTCTCAATTCCCTACTTGGGAAGGGATCCAGGGCTCCGGGGCAGGTTAAACTTTGAGGTTCAGAATAGGGCTTCACCTGTTTATTCAATTATTCATTCACTCATTCATTCTCTCACTCATTCATTTGCTTCCTCATTCTCTGACTCACTCATTCATTCACAATCAATCCATTGTTTCTACTTCCAATTTTTTCTCCCAGTAGACTCAGACCCTACATTCTGCGGACTCGGAGGCTATGGAGAGCCTGGCCTGCAGACAGGGTGGCACAAGGCAGGCGGTGGAACCCAAAGGGCTTGCGGTGGATCCTGAAAGGTGAGAGGAGTTTCCCAGGTGGCCCTGGGAAAAGGCTGCCTGAGCCTACAGGATGTGTAAAGGTCCAGAGGTTCAAACAACTGCTGGAGACCTTGATCAAGCCTTCCAGGGGAGGGTATCTGAGGGGCATGAGAGGAATAGTAGGGGATCGTTGGGGGTGAAGGCTGGAGACAAGGTCAAAATTAATTTGGGAGTTAAGTGTGGAGCAGGGTTAAAGTTTGGATTGGGTTGAGGATGAAAGGTTAGAGCTTGATATCCGATTATTTCTTTTTCACCCGCCTTTTCCAGAAGGATTTCTAGTGACTTGTATCAGTGGTAAGGATCTAGGGTTATGATTAAGGCTGCCAAGAACCTAAGGATCGGGGATGGGCTTTAGGGTTGGGACTCAAGGTGTAGTAAAATCAAAGTCCTGGAGGAAGCAAAGCCAGTATTTGCTGCATGGAGTCTGCCTTTCCCTCCTCTCTGAAGCACGGATGTACTGGCTGTGTAATCTGGGCACATTCAACCCCTATGGGCCTCCAAGCACCCACCTGTTGAACTGTTGGGCGGATTAGGTTGCTGTTCTGTATTGTCAGCATCTTCTGTGGGCCAGGCACCATGGGCGGTCCAGATGTTCTCATCTGCTCCGGACACCACCCTAGTGTTGATCAGGAACGGGACAGCCTAGCCTACCACCTGCATACAGTTGGTGCTCCATCAAGGTTAGTTCTCTTCCCTTCCCTCATTTCCCCACAAAGCAGACTCCAGGAGCCCCTTCTCGGCCTGGGCGGCCCAGGAGTGCTTACTCACTCGTCTGGAGGAGTGGGGACCAGCGGCTGGGGCGCCCCCGTCCACCCTGGCCCCTCCCAGGCCAGCGCGGCGCAGCGCAGCTAGGGTCCTGAGCTGCCGCGGGCGGGGAGCCGCGCAATTACCCTAATTACAGCCCGGCCTCCGCGGCGGTGGCGAGCGCGGCCACGCCGTGCGGAGAACGCCCCCGGCCCTGCCGAGCGTGGGAACCGCCGTGCCCTCCGCCCCGGGCGGCGGTGGCGGCGGTGGCGGCGGTGTTGGGACCCAGCCCGGGAGGCCTCGATGGCTGATAAGCCCGCCCCGCCGCTCGCCAGGCTAATTACCGGGCGGCTCTCAGTGCGATCGCAAGCGCCTTTCATCTCCCTTCTCCAAGTGCCCCGCGCCCATGAATCCAAATCCCACACCTGGGTGGGAGCAGCGGCGGGCCCGCGGCCCCATTCGCGGAGGGAAGCCGAGTGGCCAAGCTCGCAAGGAGGTTCCCACGCACCATTTATTTGTTCGCTTCTTTACTCAAGACAGTTTAGAGGAGATTTGGTGCTGAGGAAAAGGCAGGAGCTTTAAACTCTCTCTGCCTCAGTTCCTCATCTATGAAACGCCGACAGCAGTCCCCATGCTACCTCCCTCCCAGCACTGTTGCTGTTTTATTGTTCGTTCCTTCATTGATTGCGTTCATTCACTTAGAACATTTCAGAACTATGAACTTGGTGCCAGGGTTAGGGTGACAAATTGTCCCAGTTTGTCCAGGACTGAGGGGTTCCCAGGGTGCTGCAGGACCTGGGGGTGCTAAAATTAAGCTAGTGTCCTGGTTGGTGCGGCTCAGTGGATTGAGTGCCCGCCTGCGAACCAAAGGGTCGCCTGTTCAATTCCCTGTCAGGGCACATGCCTGAGTTGCGGGCGAGGTCTCTGGTAGGGGGCGTAGGAGAGGCAAATGATTGATGTTTCTCTCCCTCTTTCTCCCTCCCTTCCGCTCTCTCTCTCTCTGAAAATAAATAAGTAAAATCTTAAAAAACAAACAAACAAACAAACAAACAAACAAACAAACACTGAGATAGCAAACCAGGATGGCTGGTCACCCTGCTCGTGCGGGCTGCTGGAGATATGAGCCAGAGCCTGGCCTGGTCAGTCTGAGAACTGGAAAGACTCCTGCCCACAGGGAGGGATGACCCCTGTGAACTGCTGGCACTGGAACAGGGCAAGGGTGAGGCTTCCTGGTGATGCGCTATGCTCAGCTCTTTCCCAGTCCCCTGGCTCAAGGCCCAGACAGATATGTTGAAGCAAGCCTACCCATTGCCTGGCTGGGAAATCCAAGGCCGAGGGACTGGCAGAGGCTTTCCCACAGCCCTGCCATGAGTCAGTGCCCAGGGGCAGGTGTGGTCAATCCCACCCCCTTGTGCTCTGACCTCGAACAAGCCACCTTACATCTCAGAGCTGCCTCCAACCCTTACCTGGAGGAGACAGGGGCGGGGGTGTGGGGGTGGCTGTATGATCTCCAAAGCTGGTGGGATAGGATCTGCCATTGCAGGAGGACCTTCCAGAAACCCTCCGCTTCACCAGGAACTCCCAGCGAAGCAGACCTCCCCAAAGGCGGGGGTGCCTGCCAAGAACTTGGTCACTGCTGGGTTCTTGGCAGTCACCAGGTGAGGACATGCCAGGAAGAACCTAGAAAGACCAGCCTTTGGAATCAGACAGAATGAACATTAACCCCAGTAGGTTACTGGATCTGTCTCAGCCTCATTTTCCTCATCTGTAGCTTGGGAGCTATACCATTTCCCACTATTGGGGTCGTGAGTGTGATTCTGAAGATGAGGGGACAAGCAGGTGCTCAGGACACACCAGTTCCCTTGCTGCCCCTTTACTGGTCTCTGTGTTCCCCTGCCCAGCGGCCTGGCCTCACCCTCTGCTTCCCTCTTTCCCCTGCATTCATTGGGTACCCATATCATGTGCTGGTTTTCTTAGGGCCACAGGTGAGGCAGACGTAAAACATATGGAATTTTCCTTCTTTTAAGGGAAGCCACGGTGACTCCTGAGACCCCAGGGAAGTAGGAGGCCAGTTCCCTCACTCCTCCCCTCTCCCCAGCTGTCACCCTCTGCACACCCTCTCCCTTCATCCTCCACCTCCCACCTTCACACCAACACCACCGGTCCCACTTCTCCCGTCTCTACCCAGCAGGGAAGCCTGCCCTGGCTCACCCAGGCACATTTAACTACTCTCTCCCCGTGGAAGTCTAGCCTGTCTTAATCGTAAGCCAAGCACAGTGTCTAGCTCAGTGTAAATGGCAATAAGTGTGGAAAGAAGAGAGGAGTGTCAGAAGGGAAGGGGTGGACCTGAACCTGTTCAAGTTTGGGAAGTTATCAAAGGGATTCCTGCCCACCCTGTGCCCAGGATATGACATTCCCTCCAGAAAGGGAGAAAGTGACAGATGAGAGGATGTCTACTAGGGTAGGGTACATACTAGCTCCTTCCGGTGTCTTCCTGCCTCACCTCTTGCACCTGTTATACACCTTGATGGTGGCCATCAGCAACCCATCGCCACTAGTAGGGGACTGCTAAGACATAGACACCCAGGTTGGGGGACATCAGCTTTGCTAGGAGCAGTGGATCTTATTGAAGAAAGTCGCCGCCTTGTGTGTAAGGGGCTTGACCAGATGACATTGAGGTCCTTCCCAAGTCCTTGCAGAAAGTCTGAGACTTTTGGTTTTTCAAATGCAGCCTCCATGGTGTAAAGCTTCTCTGTCTGATGTGGTAACCACTAGCCACAGGGGCTGCTGAGCTCTTGATATGTGGCTACTTCAAATTGAGCTGTAAGTACAAAATACACGCCAGATTCCAAAGGTTTAAGGTGAAAAATGTGAAATAGCTCATTAATTTTATATTGAGTATGTGTTGCAATGATATAATTGTGTATATATTAGGTTAAATAAATTTGTTATTAAATTAATTTCACTTGTTTCTGTTGACTTAAAAAAAAAGTGGCTACTAGAACACATGTGACTCACATTCTGTTTCTATTACGCAGCGCTGGTTAAAGAGTGGCAGTCACCCAGCTAAGCCGAAACCTCTTCTCTGGGCACCAATCAGGCCTGGGGATGTTGGGGCCTTACTCTCTTCCTCGGAGGGAAGAACCAGACCCTGATACCTTGTGAGAAAGTGCCGTCCCCTCCCCCCAAATGAAGACACCCCAAGTCATCTCTTCCCCCTTGAGTGGAGGGGTTCTGGGGAGGGAGGACCATCCTCCAATGCTGTGCTCCCTCCATGAGGCAGACACAAGTAAGACATGACTGGGAAATTCCTTTCCAGGCTGGCTTCGAGCCCAACCAGGGCCAGGCTGGCCCACCCAGAGGAAACCCCTGGCTGCTTCTTCCTGCCTGGCCCAACCCTGCCCCCTAAGTCTGAGTCAGGCTCAGGGGCACCCCAGCCCCTAGTCCCCAGCCAGGACAGCACCAGGCTGGGCATTCAAGGGGTCACATGACTCTTCCCCAAGGAATTTGTGCACCAAGGAAGCAGGTAACACCCACAGAGCACCTGGAGATGATCACACGGCAGCCCTGCATCTGCTGGGAAACAGCAGACCTCTAATGGGACATGGGCAAACGTGGGCCCTGTTTCTCTGTGTCCCGCCCCCACGGATACTCCTCTCCACACTTCGAGATGGAAATAAAGAACAGGACACAGTGGTCAATAGTGAAACCTCAGCACTCCTTCAGGCATAAGTTTAAACCCCAGTTTGGCCCGTGGCTTGCTGTGTGACCTTCCCTGAGTGGTAACCTCCCTGGGCCTCGCAGTCCCCCAAATGTGAAATGAGAACCATCAGAGCACACACTCTGCAGGGCTACTGTAAGAACTGAGCGAGTTCATGCGCACCCACCGCCCGACAGCAAGGGCTCACCAAGCGTCAGCTACTGTTACCATTATTTGTAAAAACAGAATCTGTCCTCGCTCACATACTCTTGCCGGGACTAAAATCAGCAAAAACAGAAAGCCACTGGGAGCTTCTCTGGGACTCGGAGCACCAGTCATTGGAACACAATTTGACTGGAAAGGAGTTTGCAGGGCACCTGGTCTCATGGTTCGTTAAGACGGGCCACACGCCTCTGCGACAGTTTGAACTGGTCCCCTCTGGGGGGCGTTGGCTGGCCAGCACAGGCTGGGGTGAACAGCAGGGAGAGAAAAGGAGCCTGTCCCTGGGGCAGCCCATTTCTGTGCTCTCCTCCCCCGTACACCGGACACCTGGGCTGGGAGGGGTGGGGTGAAGTTGAAGGGAAAAATGGCTGGAAAATTCCAGAAGCTGTTTTTTCCCTTAATTTCCCTCAGTTCACCTGCAAAATAAAATAGCAGAAAGAATATTACTTCCATTTCCCTCAATAATCCCACTTAAAACTGGACTTTCGACAGTAAGTGGGAATTTTTTTAAGTCCCAGATGCGGCCTTTTGTCTCAGCAATTCCAGATCCTCCAAAGGACAAACTCTACTGAGAAAACAGCCATGAACTTCAGTGGCAAGCTGGGCACCGGGGAGGTGCCAGGACCGAGCTGGTTGGGAAGGCTATGCAGGACCTTACTTTGGTGGTGCAGACACCCCTGCAACAGACGCAAGACAGATTTTGGGATGCGTCCGACCAGATCATTGGAAGAACTGATGAAGTGAGTAGTCGCCTTGATGACCTAGAGGAAAACATTGCAGACCTCATGACATGGGCCATGGTGAAAGAACTGGAAGGAGAAAACAAATTAGCTGCTACACAAAAGAGCTGAAGGTTGCTAATTTACACTGAAATCTCGAACGTTGTTTTTACAAGCTAAGAGAACACCAAATGGCTTTTTGCAACTAACTACTATGTATAGACGGGTTTTATATTAGAAGTGTGTATTCTTCTTATCACATACTTTATAGTTAGTTTATAGAGTGATTCCCTCCCACCCCTGTTTCTTGAACATAGTCACTTTGCATCTGGAACCTTGGTCAGTTGTGCTATTAAATATTAAACACTGAGAAAGAAATCCCTGGCTAGTGTGGCTCAGTGGATTGAGTGCTGGCCTGCAAACTGAAAGGTCGCCAGTTTGATTCCCAGTCAGGGCACATGCCGGGGCTGTGGGCCAGGTCCCCAGTTGGAGGCGAGTGAGAGTCAACCGATTAATGTTTCTCTCACACATCAATGTTTAAATAAAATCTTTAAAAACACACACAGAAAGAAAGAAAGAAAGAAAGAAAGAAAGAAAGAAAGAAAGAAAGAAAGAAAGAACTAGTCATATTAGCACGTAATCATGTAAGACAAAGTGTTATGTCCTAATTTTTCTCCCCTCAAAATGGTTGTTATATCATTTTTTGTTATGTTGATGTACCTTTGTTCTTCCTTGAGAAAAAAAAAAAAGTTCAATCTGAGATATTGCCCAGTTGGATTTTTTGGTGTTAAAAATGGTCTTTCCTTCTATGGAGTGGTGAAGTGGCTTGGTAGTTGCTTTAGATTGGTTTGGCTAACTGGTTAGATTGTTTTATATGTCTCGACTTAGTGAAATAAAAAACTGGCCACCTTAACATCTGTTCCTAAAATTTGAAAGGGGACGGTTTACTTATCTAAAGATCAGGGGACCACAGCCTCCCCCATGCCCCGTTCAACCTCCCACCCACTGCACTCCTTCCACTTGTTCCGCCAGGCTGTACCCTCACAGAAGAGAGCGCAGGAATCCTGGCAACTACAACCCCTGCCCCTGGTAAGGGCGCTTCTCCAACTCCAGGCAACGAGCACTCACATTTCCGGAGGCTCCCATACCATCCTCACACTCCTCTGACACTGAAGAACTTTCTTCCACTGAACTGAAACCCAGTCCTGGGGATACCTACCCACTGCCCCCTGGTCCTAGATTCATTTTCAGAGGCCACCCAGAACTGGCACTCTCACTGCCGAGGACAGCCATTTAAAGATCTGAAGGCAGTATGATTTAAGGGCCCCGAGAGGCTTCCCTTCTCTGGGCTAAACAATCCAGTTCCTTCCTAAGAGGGCCTCCACCCTGCCTACCCCTCAATCCTCCAGCTCCCCTCCAGGAGCTCAGTATGAGAGGCACGGCAGTGTGGTTGGTATGGGTGTGAGCTCTGCAGTCAGACAGGCTTGGCATGATTCCCGGCCACACTTCTTTCTGGCTGTGTGACCTTGAACAAGTTACTTCAGCTCCGTGTGCCTCAGTTTTCAGTTTCCTCACCTCAAAGTAGAGATAATAACAGCTCAGATAGGATTGTTGGGTTATGAGGATGATGTCAGTTAACACACATTAAGCCTTAAAACAGTGCTTAGCACAGGCTGTGCTCGGCGTGTGTCATCTAGGATGTGTTTTGTGAGCCTGTCCTCCCCACCCATCACCAGCCGACTGCAGGAGGGGTGGGGGGTACCTGACCTGAGGTGGGCCAATGAGCTTTTTCCCAGGGGTTTTAGACCTGGGTGGCAGAGAAGGAAGTCCATTTTTCTCCATTAACTGAAGGTGCAAGGTATAAAACTCAGCCATGTTTTCCGTATCATGAAGACAATCAGTGTGCTGTGACCGAGAGAAAAAAGTATTGCTCAGAAAGAAGTAAAGACAAGAGAGAAAGAGTTCTGGCTCCCGTTGCTCCTAAAGGCCAGCTCCATCCCAGTCCTTTCCATAACTTTATTGTTTGTCTCAGTAAGCTTTTGCTGTGTAACAACTACCTCCAAACTTAGGGCTTAAAGCACTGAACATTTATTAGCCCCTGATTCTATATGCTACAGTCAGGCTGGGCTCTACTGGTATCCCCTGGGCCCACTCACACAGTTGTAGTCAGCTGGGTAGCTTGACCTGGGCTACCTGGTCCAGGATGGCTTGAAGGTGACCTAGCAGTTACTGAATGTCTGCCATGTGCCAGGCACTGTGGAAAATACCCAAGTGGAGAAAATTAATATTTACTGACATCCTACTTTTTGTTAGGACAGTGATAGAAATTTTAGGTGTATCATAGCACTTAAGCCTCCTGATTATGTGGCCAAGTAGTTGTTAATAAGATTACCCCCATTTTATCAATAAAGAAACTGAGGTTCAGGGGAGGAAAAACCTGCCTAAGATTTCAAGACCCAAAGGGGCAGAGCTGGAATTCAAGCCAAGGACTCCTGAGTGTCTGCAGAGCCCACACTGCACCGTCCTGGCCCTTCCCACATCACAGAGTAAAAGTTGGCCCTACCCTCATGCCGCTTTAGGAGTTGTCAAGGGGACTGAGTGGACACAACATCCGATAATGTAAGATTTAATGCCATTCATTCAGCAAATGTATCCCCTTATCTATTTTGTGCTAGGCAGCATGTTAGGTACTAGGGATGGGGAAATGACTCAGACACAGGATGCAGCAGCAGCAGCAGCAACGTGAAGGAGGAAATGATTAATCATGCCTGGTTTGGGCTCAGCGTGGACTCGTTTATCAGCCTGAATCTTAAGGGATGCGTGATGCTGATGAGGAAATGCAGTTCAAGCTAAACTCTCCTTCCCACAGATGCACAGGGTCTCAGAGTCCCAGTTACACAGTAATCAAAGGGCAAGGTCATCCTCAGGGGGAAAGTCAACGGCTCTTGGACCATCCTTTGAGCCTGGCCACCAAGCAAAGCACAGGCCACTTGTGGGTGTTAGCTCAAAGTAGCAGCTTCCAGGGTGAGATGACACCCTTCCATCTTCTAAGGCAGCTCAGGGATTCCTGAGTCCAAGGAAGGAATTTCTGCCAGCCCAGAGCTGGGATGCTCAGAGACGCAGCACCCACATGCCCAGGGCCCTGTCCGCAGCAGGCAGGCGTGAGCACTGGACAGGCGGAGCGAGCAGTGCAAGGAGTGAGCGGGACTGTGCTGTGAGTTCTCACTGCATCAGTTTCTGGCTCTGTTCCCATAAGCTAGTGATTTATTCTCCCTAAGCATCCTTCTCATCATCTATAAAATAGAAACAAAACTCCCCATCTTAGCCGACATAGTTTGTGTCCCTTGAGCTAGTTTAAGCAAACTCCAGGGCAGAGGGCACGTGAGCCTGGCACTGTACGTGTAAAGCTACCAGAACTTCAGTCAGGACTCCCTCTCCCTCTCCCCTCTCCTTTATTTCTCCTCCTTGCTTGCCTCGTTTTTCTCCCTCTGCAGACAGACTTCTTCCATTATCTGGAGCCTGTGGCAAAAGCTGGTTGCCCCATAGCTCACACAGAGGTTTACGTGTGACAGTCCCAGCCTCATTCAGTCTGGCTGCTGTCTCTCAGTGCCAATTTCCAACTCCTAGGAGAAAGAATTTGGCCCAGCTTGGGCCTAAGGTCCACCGCTCTCATCTATGGCACATGGGGGCATGTTCAGCAAAGGTGGGTCACAGAACACACCTAGGGGATCCCTACATGTAAAGTGAGGAAGGGGACACTTCTTAAAGAAGGAATGTCACCATGAGCTAAGCAGAGTGCCCCAGGAGTTGCTATGAGGATTAAATAAATCAGCAAACATCAACGGCCTGGCAACTGACAGGCGTGCCTTTCAAGGGAGGGTCTCAGGTCAGGTTCCCTAGAAGCAGAGCTCTCAGGAGAGAAGTGAGGAAGAGAAGGGGGTGGGAAGATAAAAAGGACGCAGTCCCAGCCTGGCCCATGGGGAGCTCTGGAGTCAGAGTCAGCTTCACCTTGAGGCAAGGGGACCTGTCTATTGTACCCTCACGATCTGTCCCCAAGACTGGTAGGGATGGAGGGAGGGGAGGCTTGCATCTGGCTCAGGGCATGTCTCAAGAGAAGGGGGCAACCGTGACTGTTATCAGCCAACATCCCGGCAGCTAGGAGCTGGCGTGCTAGCCAGGAAAGGGGGTCCAGACGGGACACTGACATCATCCGGAAGCCTCACGCAAACACACGTGGTCACTAGTGGACTCTTGCCCTTACCTCTCCCTTTTATGGGTTTAAGAGTAATGCTAAATTATATATTAGATAAATGCTTTTTTATATAACATATGATTTTTCATATACTATATATTAGCATATATAGTATATACAAACATACCTATTACTATAAAGATGTAAATGTAATAAGTCTCATAGGGGATTCTTAAGGACTACGCACGCATTTCACCTTACATGCTGATTTTAGAACTTAATGCCCTCATCCTTATTAAATATGATTCCACTGTAAGTGGTTGAGCTTCTCCATCCCTCCCTAATCTCCCTTTTCCATAGGGTCACAGGGTTCCCATTCTGGTGAAGGCCTCAAAGGGAGGGGACCTCCTGGCTCCAGTGGCTTCCCATCCCACTTGAAACCCCTGATTCAGCTCCTCAGTGCCCACGGGACCCGACCCATGTCCGCCTGTCTGACTGCTGACCCAAAGCCACCAGCCTCCAGCCTCAGGGCCTTTATAGACAGTCCCTCAAACCCACCAGCTCATTCCTGCCTGAGTCTTTGCACATGCTGCCGCTTGCCTGGAACATCTTCCCCTGTTCTTTGCAGAGCTGGCTTCTCGTCTCCATCAGGTTTAACCTAACGTCACCCGTCTGGGAGACCAGCCCTCACTCCTCCTGCTAAAGTGAGTTCCAATTACCTTACGTGTTTCTTTCCTAGCCTTGACAGTTTATAATTGTTTTTGGTTTGCACTTGGTTCTTATCTCTGTTGTCACTAAATTGTAAGCTCCATAATGTCAGAAAGTGCCTACACACAGTAGGAGCTCAGTAAGTACTTGTTGAATGAATGAATGAGTGAATGAATGAACGCATGGGTCTATTGCCATGCCCCAGAAGTTTACCTCAAATCCACCTTGTCCTTTCCACTGGCAGGAGAGAAAGTTCCAATAAGAGGACATCGCTCTCCCTTCCATGGCCCTTCCCTGCCCACAGTCACAAACAATCCCTTGCTTGAGCAGGCAAGTGTAGGACATGAAGTTCAATGATCCAGGTTCGAGTCCCACCCTTGCCACTTGCTAGCTGTGCAGCATTAGCCACTGATCCACCTCTCTCTAGCTCAGTTCCTTTCTGTAAAATGGGTGAAACACTTCCTGGCTTTCCTTTCTCTTGGGTTGGCGTGAGAAGAGGTAGAAAGTGTGCAGAGATGGTTTTCAGTGCTAAGAGTCAAGGGCCCTCACAGTGCAGGTCTGATCTCTCCCTCTCCAGACACAAATGATCATTATTCCTGCCCCACCCAGCTACCTGGTACTTCCTGAACTTCACTCCATACATTCACGCCTTGGTGCTTTCATCTCAAAGCTGTGCTCTTTGTCAAGGAAGTTCATTTCCTTGACTTCATCTGTCCAGATCCTGCCCATCTGAGAAGGCTCAATCCTCTGTGACCTCTTCCTCCCCCTCCGGGCTCTCAGAGTCTTTGACGCCTGTCTTACTCCTGAGACTGTCGCCCTCCCTGCACACAAGCTCCTTTCCCTGATTCAAAATGCTAATCCTGACATCACACCACACTCTTTAATACAGTCTGGAAGGAGACCCCATCACTACCCTCAAGAAGATCACCATCTAGTGGGATCAGAGGGACCAAAAAGTACTTGGTAACGATTGTAGGTTAGGAGAACAAAATGGTTAAGTGCACTTTCACACTTGGCTTTGAATCGCAGGATGCATGGAATGCAAACCTGACTTCTTGACTAAATAAGGCATGTTTTTATTTTTCACATAGTAAAAAGACCAAAATAGATTATCCAGGACTGCTATAGAGGCTCCGTGGTACAAGGAGGGCCCAGGCTCTTCCTGAATTCCATTCTGCTATCCTTAGTATGTGCTATTATTTTTGTTCTCTATACTAGTTTTCTCATCTAGAAAAATGGGAATAACTACCTCCCTTATAAGGAAGATACAATAAATAAAGATTAAGTGAGCTAATATATACAAAAAGCTTAAAACAGTATCAGCACATGGTAAGTGCTATATAAATGTTAGCTATTTTTTTTCCTCATGCTGAAAAAATGGCTGCTATCCCTCCAGGCATCACGGTCTCATCCCTGGCAGGAAAGGAAAAAAGGCAAAGCACAAAAAAGTGAGTGCTGGCTAAATCCATCTGTTTTCTTTTTAATGGAGGTGAAATTCATATGACATAAAATTCACCATTTAAAAATTAACAATTCAGTGGCATTTAATACATTTAATGTTGTGTGACAACCAATTATTTAGTTCCAAACCATTTTTATCACCCCAAAAGGAACCCTGCACCCATTAAGTAGCTGCTCCCATTCTCCCCTCCCCCTAGCTCCTGGAAACCACCAACCTTTGTATTGTCTCTGTGGATCTACCTATTCTGCATAATTGCATCTATTTTTAAAGAGTTAAAAAAAAAAAAAAGGTTTCCAGGAAGCCCCACCCGACCTCTTCTGCTCACATCTCATTGGCCAGGAATGTGTCTGATTTTTGTCTGGGCACATTGCTGCCCTCCACACAATCAGCATTCTGTCATTCCTATTCTAGCACTTATTGAGTTCCTACAGTCATATTTTATTGATTCTCAGACCCATGAATTCCTTTTTACATTTTAACTTTTCCAAAATAAGAACCCTATTATATTGATATTATCTTGCTTTTAATGAAATATGGTATGTATCAGGCACTGTTCTAGATGTTGGGATAAACCAATAAATGAGACAGACACAGTTCCCTGCCCTCCTGGACCTGACATTCTAGTGGTGGGGAGATAAATAATTACATATAAGTGAATTGTTTCGTGTCTTAGAAAACTATAAATGCTTAGAAAAAAACAAAATGTTGAGCAAAGAAAGGCCCATTTGAGGGATGGAACAGGGACTGGTTGCTGTATTAATATATTAGTTATCTATTGCTGTGTAACAGATCACCCCAAAACCAAGCCGGTTAAAACCACAAACATTTATTATCTCAGTTTCTACGGGTCAGGAATCTAAGAATGGCTTAGCCAGGTCATTCTGGCTCAAGGTCTCTCACAAGGTTGCAATTGAAATGTCAGCTGGGGCACAGTCATCTGAAAGCTTGACCAGGGCTGGAAAGTCTGCTTCTGAGATGGCTCCCACAAGGGGTCAGCAAAAGGCCTTAGCTCCTCGCTGGCTATTGGCAAGAAGTCTTGGTTCCTGGCCATGTGGGCATCTCTACAGGGCTCTCTGAGTGGCTTTGCTTCACCAGAGCAAGTGATTCAGGAGAGGGGAGAAATCCATACAGAAAGGACACCACCCCTTCTGCTATATTCTATTCGTTCGAAGTGAGTCACCATGTCCAGCCCACATTTAAGGAGAGGAGCGTTAAAGAGGAGTATCAAAGAATTTGTGGACATTTTTGGAAACCACTACAAGGAAATAGGGGAGTCGGGATAAAAGAAAGGTCATGTTTGAAAGAAGACTTGAAGGAGATAAAGGAAATCAGCAAAGCAGATACGGTTGTGAGGGAGGAGAGTGTCCTGGTCACGGGAACCAGCTTGGGGTAAAGCTTACCTGGAACGCTGATAGCAAAGAGAGAGAGAGAGTGAACGCTGGGAGACCACTAGTGGGGCGGTTACAATCCTTTCCTCCTTTACGAGCTACATGACCTTGGACAAGTCACTCCTCTCTCCGAGTCCCAGTTTCCTTCTCTGTGCAATGGGAATGACAGAAGTAACTACTCATAGGTTTCTTATGAGGATTAAATAAAGTAATACATGTAAACCATCCAGCCCATGTCTGGCGTATAGTAAATACTCAGTAAATGTTAGCTGATATTTTTCTTGTTACTATCCGGCACAGTAGCTTTATTCTTGTCGTATGAGCATCAGGTACTCTGGTGTGGATTATCCCTCAGGGGCTCTTGGAGGACATGGCGCTTAGGGGATCTAGAAGAAACTTCTCCCCTCCTCTGCAATTTACAGAAAAAGTTGCAAAGAGATGAACTTTGTCTGCCACTCAGAACCTGGATCTCAGTTCCCACAGCAGTCTTCAGGTTTAACGGCGAGTTAGCCAAGCTACTGGGGCAGGAGAGGCTCACCCAGGGACTGAGGCGCCAGCTCAGAGTTCCTAGAGCAAGGTACCTTTCCTGAGCCTTCCGGTCTTCGTCAACCCATGGACGATCATTTGCTGAGCCCTGTTGGAGCCTTGCTTTGTCTTGGTTACTGGAAATGAGGCTGTCAGCAAGAGTGAAGCCCAAGAGATTCTGCCAATCAGCACCTGAGGTCTTTGGAAGAGGCAGGAGCTACTTGAGGTGGATCCTTCTGTATGTTCTCAAGAACGGGGCTGGACATAAGGAAAGGGCAGGAAGGACTGCATCCTCACTTGGTGGTACAAAACTGTCCCCAGGACCTATCAGTGCCCACCAGGGCCAAGCACTACTCTGGCCCTGTCAACTCACGCCAGGTGGACTCAAGGGTTTCTCCTGCCTCATCCCAAACCCAATGGGCTCATTAAGTGGCTTCAGACAAAAGCAGCTTGGAGCTTGGATCAGTGGTGAGTGCTGCGCTCTAAGGACTGCAAATGTTGCTTTTGACCTTGCTCTGCCACACACCTTGTGACCTCGGCCAACTTCCTGAATTTTGGGAGGGGCCTCGGTTTCCTTCTTTGTCAAAAAGGATAAATTCTGCTCTGCCTAATGTATTCATTCAACAGATACTTAAGTCCCTACTATGTGCCCAGCACTGTTCTGATGCCTTAGAAATACTGCACAGAACACTCTGTACAAGACATGCAAGGCCTCTGCTCTCAGGGAGCTGAGCTGCTAGCGAGGAGACGCTCTTTGAAATAATGGCGGCAGAAGAAAAGCAGAGCAGCGTGAGGGGATGGAGGGAGCCGGTCATGGAAAGTCTCTCTGAGGGGGTGAGTTTTAGATGGAGACCAGAACAAAGTGAAGGAGCACATCATGCGATGTCTGGGAAAGAGCATTCCAGGCAGACGGACCAGCAGGGGCCGCATGAAATGAGTGTGCTTCTGCAGCCCACGGCAGAGCGAGGAAGCCGTTCATGGAAATGCTGGGAACAAGTGGGGTCCAACCAGAGCAATGAGGTCACCGCATAACTTAGATCATGTCTCTCCTCTGCCAAAGTCCTTACAGGGCCCTATAAGCCCTGCATGGTCTTCCTCACTCCTTCTCTTTCACATCCTGCGCCCCACCCCCAACCCTGCCACCCCCAATCTCCCACTGCTCCAGACATACTTCCTCCTGGCATTATACCTGCCTTGAGATATTACCGCAACTCAGGGGCTCAGAATCACCTGTAGGGCTTATTAAAGTGCAGACAGCCGAGCCCCAGCCCAGCTTCTAATTCAGAAGCTGATTGAGTCTGGGCTGGGGTCCCAGGATGTTCATTTCGAAGAAGGTCGTTGGTGCTACAGTCTGACAAGCACACTCCTGTCGTTCCCTCTGCTGGGACCACTCTGACTCAGACACCAGGTCACTAATGCCCTCTCCTTCAAGTCTTCGCTCAGACTAAATGGTCTCAGGGAGGCCTCCTCTGACCATTCTGTGCTGTACTGCAACCTGCCCTCAGTACCCCAGCCTCCTCCCTACTCCACTTCTCCTTTTTTTCCTGTAGTACCTACCACTTTCTAACATGTGGATAATCATTTTACTTAGTTTGTTGTTAACTATATGCCCCCAAGTACCGAGGAGAGGTTCTTAACCCTGACTCCATGAAACCCTGAGCAGCCCCATGGGTCTCCCAGAGAGCTGCTATGCCATAGTTTGTGATCACGGCGTCTGTAGTTTTCATTAGAGTCTCAAAATTACTTGATCCTGAAACCTAAAAAAACACTGGCAGATCAATGCCTGGCATAGAGTAGTTGCTCAAAAAATATTTGTTGACTAAATTAAAAAACGTTTTAAACATTATTTACACACACTATTTTTTGTAAACAAGGAACACTGTGTGGTGACACAAAGGCTCCCACATGTTGGTGTCCTTGGACCAGCTATGTCAGAATAACAGGGTTGCTTTTTAAAAGTACAAATTCTCATGATTCAAAACAGCCTCAGAAAGTCTGAGTCAGGAGGTTTGGGCGGGGCCAGAGATTCCAGACTTTTCAAAGCCCCCTCCCCTCCCACCCCCACACATCTCAGGTGAGTCTGAGGTGCGGCTGGCTAGGTTTAGGAATTTCTGCGTGAAGCCTTAATTGGAGAGAGGCTCAGGACAATCAATTGCAGTGTGCTGCTTTTACACTTTGCAAAAAGTGTGATCACACCCATGATCACTTGGTGACGTGACCTTCCCACAAGCTCTCAGGGCGACAAGGCTGGGATTCCAACCTCCCTTTCCCTGAGCAGAAAGCTGAGGCCCTAGGAACCAAATGACACCCACCTCCCAAAACCCAAAGATCATACTGTCTTCAGGTGGTAGAACTACGATTAGAACTAGGGCCTCTGGACTCTCACTCTAGGGCTCCCCTTTCTGAACCAACTGGATAAACCCAAGTTCCAGGAAGTCCCAAGGCCACTACCAGGGGAGGGGAGCCAAAAAAGGGAGGGGTGGAATGGCAAACACTGTGGAGAGCAAGGTTCAGAGAGGCTGTCTCTCTGGCCACTGGGAGAGACTCCAGCTGCTCTGAGGACACAGACATTCACATGCTAACTCAGTCTCCTCGTCTGCAAAACGGGGCTGATAAGCCATGCCCTGTCCCCAATAAGAAGCTTGTAGAATGTAAAGCACTCTAAACATTTACCTAAATTATTATTGTTATCTAG
The DNA here is from genome assembly GCA_004026545.1 of Mormoops blainvillei. Lineage (NCBI taxonomy): Eukaryota > Metazoa > Chordata > Mammalia > Chiroptera > Mormoopidae > Mormoops > Mormoops blainvillei. The sequence goes on along the minus strand of PVJD01002702.1, from coordinate 173,938 downwards.
GAAAGGTGCAACATCCTGACCCAGATCTCCAGGGACAGAAAGTACTACGTCCAGCCTTTCATTCATTTGAGATACATTTTTGAGCACCTACTGTGTATCAGGCGCTGTGCCCGGCACTGTACACACATGGCCTCATCACCCAGTGAGGCGGGTGCTGCTGCCGGCCCCATTTTACAGATGAAGAAACTGAAGTTCAAGAGAATGAGTTGCGATTTATTCCATGGTTTGTTAATTTACCTAACTTTTACAAAAGGCTGCTCTGGGCCAGGCTCTGGGCCAAGTGCTGAGGTCACGAGGATGAACAAGTCCTTCAAGGAGACATGCCCATAAATTACTTTAATAACAACTCAGTACATGCTTCCACAGACGAGTGAGTGAGAACCAGAGAAGGGGCATCTGACTCCCTGGGGTTATGCCGACGAGCAGCTAACCTTTTGCAGGACCCTGCACAGCTGAGGTGGTCTTGAAGGCAATCACAAGGCCTGAGTTCAAGTGTCACTTCTGTCAAGGTTCCGCTGTGTATTCCCAAGGAAATTCCTTCTGCTACTGAGCCTCGGTCTCAGCCTGAAAAATTAAGAGATTAGGTTTGTGATCCTGCAGCTCTGGGAGCCAAAACCTCTAGCCATCCCACCCCCACCTCTAGTCAGTTCAAGCTTAACCCCAGCCAGACCCGAGGCTGAGCCTGGGACATTAAGACCAAGCCCCTTGAAGTGCCCAACTCCAGCAGCAGAACAGCACTTGTAGCCGGGGTCCAAAGGGCGGAGCTCCGACGGGGGCGGGGCTGAGACCTCCTAGAGGCGCGGCGCGGTCCTCCCAGGAGCGTCTCATCTAGCCAATGAGCGCACGGGAGCGGGGCGGCCCCGCCTCTGGATATAAGTCACCGAGGCCCGGGGCGCGGCGCTGAGGTCTCAGAACCTGAGCCAGTGGGTGTGGGTATTTCTCGTCGCCGCGAGTTGCGGCCACGGGGTGCACGGGAGCTCTTGAGTTCGGTGCGTCCTGGGCTAGGCACGAGCACCGTTTCGGTTGGGTTTTCCTTTGTCCGGCTGGGTTGCGGGGAGGGCACGGGACCCGGATCTCTCCTGCAGAGGGACAGCTAGCCGGGTCAGGGGGACGCCTGCGCTGACAATCCGCCTGTCGTCCCCGCAGGCAGCCAGCCCGCCGTCATGGCCGACCACCTGATGCTCCCCGAGGGCTACCGCCTGGTGCAGAGACCGCCTCCCGCCGCGCCCGCCCATGGCCCCCAGGCGCTCCGGACGCTGCAGCCGTACGCGGGCCCGGGCATGGACAGCGGGTTGCGGCCGCGGGGGTCTCCGCTGGGCCCGCCGCCGCCTCCACTCGGGGCCCTGGCGTGCGGGGCCTTCGGGCCTCCGCCTGCCTTCCAGCCCTTTGCGGCCGTGCCACCGCCGGCCGCCGGCAGCGCGCACCTGCAGCCCGCGACAACGCTATACCCCGGCCGCGCGACCGCGCCCCCCGGCGCCCCGGGAGGTTCCCCGGCCCTTCAGCCGGCCCCCGGAGCCCCGGCCCCGCCGCCGCCCGTGCACGCCCTGGGCGGCATGGACGCCGAACTCATCGACGAGGAGGCGCTGACGTCGCTGGAGCTGGAGCTCGGGCTGCACCGCGTGCGCGAGCTGCCCGAGCTCTTCCTGGGTCAGAGCGAGTTCGACTGCTTCTCGGACTTGGGGTCGGCGCCCCCCGCCGGCTCTGTGAGCTGCTGAGCGCGGCCCGCCGCCTACCTGGGGTGCCCGAGAGGAGAACGGATTCTGACTGCCCGCCAGACTGCGCACCCAACACCTGGGCCCCGCACGCACCCTCCGTGAGGGTGGAGACTGTGCGGTAGTGCACGGAGTTAACTACGGCTGGGACACCTGGCGTCACCCCAGGCCCTGCCTCCTGCAAGATGGCAGTTTGGCAACACCTCTCTGACCCGGAGCCTCAGCGGTAAAAAGGGCACTGGACCCCCTTTCGGACTCCACATTCTTGGATTCTGTGTCCTCTCCTCTGGGACTCTCCCTCATCCCAACCCCCTAATCTGAGCCATTCCAGGCCTCTGCCTGATTCCCCCTCTTCTTGTGCAACCCACTGTGGTCACTGGGTCCCTGGAGCTGCCCATCCACTGGGGCCTCCACCCCCCGCCCTGCCTGGGCCTCTTGCCTTGGGGAGGGGAAGATTGTACATACAGTCCCCCTGCAGAATGGAGCAATGCCCCATCTGGCCTCCAAAAACCAAAATAAAACTGGGTCACTTTACAGCCTTGCATTTTTATTTCCTTATCACTCCAAACCTTGACTATATTTGGCTTCTAGAGTCCTGAGGCTGTTGTCCCCCCAACTCCCCGCCCCGTGGGATGGAGGCCACAACACTGGCTGTGCCCAGGAGAGGAAATCGACAGTTTCTTTCAAAATTATCCGAGTTGTGCAATTGTTATTTCATAATCTGGAAGACAGAGGCTGCTACCACTAGGTGGCAGGGTAATCCATGGGCACCAACGTTGGATTTCCCAGCTCCTGGGAAGGGGAGCTTGGTGGAGCTGCCCCCACCTATTGCTGGAAGAACACAGCACAGAAGGTCAGAGGGGAGCTGGGTGGTACATGAGGATTCAGAAAACTCTGGTTTTGAGCCATGGCTCTCTTCCTTATCCACTCATCCAGATTTCTGAGGCTATGTTCTCAGAGAGAGATGGTCCCAGTCTCAAGTGGTTTTGAGGGCCAAGAGTAATGTGAGGGCTTTCGCACAATGCCGGATACCTAGGCAGCCCTCAATAAATGGTAGTGATGATTAGTCTACAAATTGGGGTTAGCTTTATTCCAGTCCCTGTGCCAACTGTTACATGCCCTTAGAGTCACAGTTCAGGTGGGAGTCAGGCGGAGCAGGTTAACAAACCTGGACATCAACTCATTCTGGCACAAGGAAGAGTGTGATGAGGACTAGAAAACAGGACATCCCAGTAGGTAAACCCAAAGGAGGGAACAATTTCAGCTGGTTGGGGTGCGGTCATTTCAGGGTTAGGAAGGTGGTGACATCTGATATGGCGAACAGAGCTTTAGTGATGAGTACATCTTTAGGAGTTGGAGATGGTGACATGCAAATGAAGAGCCCCTTCTAAGGCAGGGAGGTATGTAAATTCAGGGCATATACACAGAAGCCATAGGGTGTCTAGAAGGGACGAGGTCTAAATGACTTTGCAGGAACGTCGTGATGTAGGCATGGTCCCCGTTCAACAGACGAGGGACATGGAGCTTGCCCAGGTCTGGCAGGATTCGGCCTCAGTCCTGATCACCAGCTCCTGGCCACCCTCTGCTGTTGACTCTCTGGAAAGATCCCTAGGTATTCAGGGGTGTAGGAGAAAGGCTGGAAGAGAGAGGGACTTGAGGCAAGAAGGAGGCTGGGTCAGAGACTGTGAGGATCAGGCTAGGATGGGTCAGGGGGACCAGAGAAGGAAGGAAGAATTCCAGAGAGTCTGGAACTGAACACAGAGCTGAGACCTTATACTCCCAGTGGTTGGGCTTCACTCAAGCTTGTTTATTAACATGACTCTTCCCTCCAGCCTGTGAATTCACCCAGAGTCCACTGTGTCGGCGCCAGCTCTGGAGCCAGCAGGACAGGCATGGGTGGGCAACAGAAGAGTTTGGCAAATGAATAAAGGTGACCCTTAAGATAATGGTGCTTTCTGGGACAGAATGGGGAGGAAGGGCACAGAGGCTTCCGAAAAGGGACTGACCTGAGCTCTGGGTTCAAAAAGGCCAGTGTTTGTCCCAGCTTGGACCAGGACTCCAGAACAAAAACAGAAACCGAGGGGCTAGATTGAAGTGTGGGGGTCTAGCCCTGGTCTAGACACTGTCCTGATTCTCTGCTCTTTGGTCCTCAGTTTCTCCACCAGTAAAATGGGACTAATATTTCTGACCTGCTATTTCACAAGGCTCACAATAAATGAGGAGCAAATTCAGGGGTGGGTTGACAAGCAATAGTTAAACTCTGAGGTGCTCTCCATATGGAAGGGATTACAATGAAAACCCAACACCTGCCTCTTCCTAGAGTTTAGGGGGCAGGTAGAAAAGAGAGTCCAGCTGCCGGGTGATTTCCTACCCCCTATCCCTCCCAGAGGGGCTGCTGACAAGTTGGACAGCAGACAGGTGGATAGCAGAAAAGGTAAGGCTGGGACAGTCCACCACCAGGATCCCTAAATCCCTGACACTATGGAGGATTCTGACCCTTCCAGCTGGAGGGGAGGAGGATGGAATGTCCTTCCTGAGGCTTGTATTCTAAGAGCCTCAGGATCCAGAGGTAGCTCTTACTAGCTGCCTGACCTCAAGCAAGCCAACTTCCCATCTGAGTCTTGGCTCTCCTACAGTACAGGCATACTATGGGCTCAGTTTCAGACCACCGCAATAAAGTGAGTTGTAATCTTTTTGCTTGTCTTCAGTTTGTAAAAAATGCAACATCTACGACAGGTAATCAAGCGAAGTGCAATAAAAAGAAGTATGACTGTGATCACACCAGCTTCCTGTGGATGCAGTCTATATCTCTCACCTCTTCCGTGGGACTACCTCCTTAAGGCAACCTGCCTCCCTTGGTTCTGCTGATTTCACTTTCATACCTGGGCCGGGTCTTTGGGCCTGGGAGGTACACCACAGTGTCCAGCACAAACATGGGATAGGGAGTAGAGTAAGATAACTGTCGCAGGAGTCATAACAGCAAGTACCCCCTTAAACTTGTGCTCTGGGTGCCTCATTTGCCTCTCCCAGACTAGCACCCCTCCTATCAGAGGAAATAAATTCCTTCTAGGGAATATCAACCTTACAGGGCTGATATGATAAGACTCTAGATTATGTACTGATTCTTAGAGAAAGAAACATCCATTGGTTAATTCTTTTTTTTATTTTTTAAGATTTATTTATTTATCTTTAGAGAGAGGGGAAGGGAGGGAGAAAGAGAGGGAGAGAAACATCAATGTGTGGTAGATACATGGATCAGTTGCCTCTTGCATGCCCCGAACTGGGGGCTCAGTCCACAACCCAGACATGTGCCCTGACTGGGAATCGAACTGGCGAACTTCCGGTTTGGCCAGCACTCAATCTGCTGAGCCATGCCAGCCAGGGCTGGTTAATTCTTGTATATGCCCTGACCAGGGATCAAACTTTGAACCTTGGTGTACCAGGACATTGCTCTAACCAACCGAGCTATTCAGCCAGGGCCATGGTAGATTCTTAATACTAGAGAGCAGCTGCCATAATCATCACCACCGCTGCCACCACCACCATCATCACCATTTCAGCTCAGCTCACTGTTCAATAGTCATTTGTTGAATAAATTAAATGAATAGTCTGGTCCTAGTCTTTTCCCAGGCTGCTTAAATCATTTAGCTGATTATTAAGTAATCCTCTTGGATTCCTTAATCCATTCTTGACTAATTTTATGCTACCCTGCTATTAGAAATGCTGGATCAGAATTACTGCTGATTGTGAACTAAGTCAGAATTTGTTGAATGTCTACTGTGTGCAGGCCTGATGGGTCCTAACAGCACCCAGTAGGTGCTCATTCTCTTCCAACCTCTCCTTTAACTGCCACCCAACCCTATAAACTGGCACTGCTAGGGAGTTTCATTCCCATTCCCAAAATCAGGAAATTGGGATCAAACCGTGAATTATTTCTCCAAGTCACACCCCAGTAAGGGGTGGGGTGAGCATGCCCATTCTGGTGTATTCCAGACCCTTCCCCTCTCAGGCCAGGGCTGGCCAAGGATCTGAGCCTGAGTGGAGCAAGAGCGGGGTCCCGGAACCTGGTTTTGCTGCTTTGTGGCCATGGATGCAGAGGAAGTCGCTGAGCCTCTTTAGGCCTCTGTGTTTTCCTCTGTACAATGTGGAGAATAAACCCAACATCAGAGATATGTGTACAAGGATTCAAATGAGACCTGGTTTCGGAGAGCACATTGCAAACAGCGCAGTGCTGTTCGGTTGGGGCGAGTTGCAAGTCAACAGCCATGCCTTCTACCCCATGGCAGCTGATTTGGAGAGAGGAGAACTGCAGCTACTTTGGAACTTGAGATCTGAGCCAGCCTGCAATGTGCAATGTAGAGACACACACTGAGGGGTCTTGGCAGGTGCCGCCAAGTAGCTCGGGGTCTGGGAAGCCCTGGGAGCTGGTGGGGATGAAAGGGTAGGGTGTGAGTCAACTTGGGGAGGATACCCAGGTAAAGGTCCAAGGCCCAGAGTGTGCCCTGGCAGAGAGAGGAAACAGGGGAAGCTCCTCTGAGCCCAGTCTGCCTGCCTGTCGAATGGAGGTATCACAGGCTTCTTGTGAGAATGAACTCAGGTGATGTTAAGCACCTGCCGTGTGAGCTGCTCAGATAGGAGCTGTTGTTGGGAAATATGACCACAGGGACGAGGAGGAGAGAGCCTCGTCCCAGGCAGCCTCCACGTGCTTTCCACCCTCCACTCCAGCCACCCCTGGTACACCATGTTCCTTGTGCCTCAGTGCCTGGGCCTCTGCTGTTTATTTGGCCTGAAATGCCTTCCCCAGGCCCTTTTTCCATCTGTGAAAAGGCCGATTTCATCACATATCAGGGTTGATGAGGAGTCTTAACCCCTAGACTGTCAGGTTTTGAGGACAGAACCTGATTCATCATCGTCCTCACCTCCACCCCACGTGGTTCAGAGTGGGTGTTAGAAAGTGCCAGACTGAGTGGGTGGCTGCTCCGTGGCCCTAAGCAGGGGGCTGAGGCTGCAAGATGGCGCTGGACTGGAGTCCGAGTTGGGGCTGGGAGCTCTGAGCTCTAGTCCCAGCTCAACCATGAACTTGTGAGCTCTCCAAACTTTGTAGCGCAGACCGCATTCCTCGCCCCTTGTACCTCACAGGTGCTGGGAGGCAGTGAGGCTGGACTGAGGGAGGAGGGCAAGGAGCTGCAACACTGCCCTAGCACCCTGGTGGGCCAGCCCCGTGGGGCAGCGGACTTGGTGTGCACTGTCTCCTTCGGTCCTCGCAACAGCTCCGGGAGTTGGGTGTAGTCTTTGGCCTCATTCTATCCTGTTGGCCTCATTCTAGGAGCCGCGGCTCGGAAAGGTTAAACAGCCCTACTCAACCACACAGAAGGCTCTTGGGAAGAAGCTGTTCTTCTTTGCAGGATGAAGGGAGGTTTGACATCAATAAGCACGACGTCCAGATATGCCCCACAGAGCAGGGGTACGGCCAGGACAGGGAGTTCTACAGAGCTCATTAGAGGGTGGTGTCCAGAGAGACTTGCTCCTTTGCCTCTTGCTCGTGAGGAGCTATAGCTGGGAGCTCTGCCATGAAACTGGCACATCCAGTCACCAGAACCAACCCCCACCCCAGCAGCCCAGCCTACTCTGGCCCGGAATATGAGCTAATCATTATTTGTTCGTTTTTAAAACAAACACGTTGTTTTTAGTCACAAGTAATATGTGCTTGAGGAAAAATAATTTCAAATAATTTAGAAAGTCTAAAGTAAAAAGTCAAAGGCATCCCCCCAAGTTTTTCCTCACACAATACAAACGGCGTGTACCTTATGTGTATGTAGATAATGTATATGTAGGCCTTATGTACCATATATTATCTACATATACATAATATACACCATTTTTTTCCATAAATGAGATTATATTGTTTTATATAATAAGGTTTATTTCATTTAATACATTTTGGAAATCTTCCCACATCAGTCAATACAGCACTACCTTAATCTTTTAAATGACTGTATTGTGCATAACCTACTTACCACTCCTGGTAAGTAGTCTCCTACTGATAGAAACTCTGTTTGTTGCCTAAATTCCACTGTCACAGATAATGCTACCAGGAGCTTCCTTGTATATTTACCCTGGAACATGTGGGGTATCTCTGTAGAATGGATACCTAGAGGGGAGGTTCCTGAATTAGAAGACGTGAGTGAATAAAATTGTGATAGCCTCTCTGACCAGTGTGGCTCAGTTCAGTGAGCATCGTCCTGCAAAAGTGAAAGGTAGCTGGTTTGATTCCCAGTCAGGGCACTTGCCTGGGTTGCAGGGCCGGTCCCCTGCTGGGGTGTGTGGGAGAGGCAACCAATCGATGTTTCCCTCACACATTGATGTTTCTCTTTCTCTTTCTCCCCTCCTACCCCCCTCTCTAAAAATAAATAAATAAAATCTTTTAAAATTTTTTCATAGCCATTGCCAAATGGTTCTCTGAGTGGCTGATTCATTCACCTTCCTGCCAGCACTGTTGGCTCACACCCTTGATTACACTGGATATTAGCAATGTTTTTAGTTTTTACCTCTCTACATGAAAAAAACGCTACTTAATTTCAATTTCTTTAATTATCAATAAAGACATTAATTGTCTATTTGTATTTCTTCTTAAGAATTACTTGTTCATGTCCTTGCCCATGTTGCTCCTGAGTTGTTTGTCTTTTTCTTATTGATTTATGAGTTCATATTATATTATGAATGGTAAACCTTTGTCTTTGGAAATGTTGCAAATATTCTCTCCCAAAATGTTACTGGTTATTTGATGTGGTTTATGCTCTCTTTTGCCTTTTGGAAGTTAATAATTTTTATGTCATCGAATCTCTCCATTTCCTCCCTGCATAGTTCCTGGGTTTAAATTAAGGACAGGCATGGTCTGGCTCTCCTCAGAGCTAGTCGGAGACACCGGTGAAGCGGTGCTTCTAACTGGGACTAACGCAAGGTCGACATACTAGCTGCAGGGATTAAGGGACCAGCCCAGGTCTTGGGATCACAGGGATCTGGGTTTAACTTCTGGCCTCAAGCTACATGTATGACATCTGTCAAAGCCACTTTATACTCTGAGCCTCTGGTTTTGTTTTTGTTCTAAACTAAAATATATACCAATACACGTGCACCCAACAGGTAAGATTACATGAACTAAAAGCTGATATGCTCATCACAGTGCCTGATGCACATAAATTCCGAGTAGGTGATAGCAGTTCCCAACGTTAATACAATAGGTGCTGAGAAAGCTGCTAAAAGTATCCAGAAAAGGAGTCCAGAGTGGGAGGGTGGCTTCAAGGCATGGCCCCTGTAAATGGCAGAATGACGGGGCCCTTCAGCTTGCAGGGGGGACCTAGAGGCAGAGTGGGCCACTGCTGTTTATGCCTCCCAAGGCCCAGTCCCCCTGCTCCTGGCGAAAGGCCCTCCTGGAGAACCACCTCGCCTTCGTTTAGTTTGGGTAAGTTTGCCTGTTTCCCTATATATGATTCAAAAAGAAAATAATACTAAACTATAAAATTAGTGTAAGAAATTCCAAAAATCTTCAGTTTTCCATGACTATTTTGAAATATCAGTGCTTTACCTCCTCCTCTTCTTCACCTCTAAGTTTTCCAGACTTTCAACTAGTGCCCTAAACACTTGAGCTGACTGCTAGTTAGGTCATCCAGTGCTGACTTATAATATCTCGCCTAATACTCTCAGTGATCTGACTTAATATATTATTATTGCAGGTAATACAGAGGCAAGGAAACCGAGGCTCATAGAGGTAAAGTGACTTGCTTATTACCACACAGCTAGTAGTTTATTGAGTTAAAATAGTTAATGTACTAAGGATAGTACACATAGCAAAAGATAATTAAGTATTAGCTCAGCGGTTGTAACAAAGGGAACCAGAAGTTTTAAAAGTGGCTTACAGAGCAAAAAATGTTTTCTTTCTAGCCCCACCCAGTCAGCCAGACCCAGACTGCTTCCTTCTTGCTGCTCTGACATTCATGAGCCCAATCTGCTCAAAGTCTAAGTTGGCTTTTTATTTTTGTCTTTATCTATGGATTGGAGGCTAGATCATGGACACATACACAACCAAGCTCTCAGAGAGAAGAGAGTGAGGAGGTGAGTACACCCAGTGCTTTTGGGCCCAAATGCACACATTATACTTCCACTCAGATTCTCTTGACAAGAATTTAATCACATGACCACACTTTGCTGCAAGGGAGGCTGGGAAATATGGTTTCTAGCTGGCAACCATGTGTTTATCAACAACTCAGTTACTACATAAGATGGGAAGCCTGAATTTTGCTGGACAACCAGCAGTCTCTACCACAGCAAGTGGTAGTAATAAGTGGCTCACTTGAGATTAGAACTCAAGTCTCCTACGCCCCTGCATACCTGGTGGGGGATGGGAAAGATGTCAGAGGCCTGAGTCCTATGTAAAGAGAACTGTTGGAACTTAGAAGAGTTGGTATGAGTCAGTCATCATTGTGAATGTGCGTCTTGGGTAATTCCCTTCTTTAGTCTCAGTTTCTTTATCTGTAAATTGGGGATAGTAATGGGACTTACCCATGAGTGGCTGCTGTGCTACCTACCAGATTTTGTGATACATACTAGGTGCTCACATGATGCAATGGAAGGGGGTAGAATTTGGGCAAGAACACACGAAAGAAGGAAATTCCAGGGGAGGTGCAATGTGCGCAATGGCCAAGTGGCATGAATGAATAAGGCTTGGTTGGAAAATGCAACAAGTCCGGTGTGGTTGGCAGGTAGAGTGGATGCTCAGAGGAGCAAGGGATGTATCTGAAGTAGGCAAGGATCGAAGATGGGTGACCCTGGAGTGGCAGGCTAAGGAGCTGGAACTTGATCCTGTTGGTAATGGGGAGCCATCGAGTGATGAGCAGGATGGAAAAATAATTAGATTTGTGTTTTGGAAACATCACTCTGACTGCTGTGAATAGAATGGACTTGGGATGGGCACACTGGAGAAATGGAGAGTGCTGAGAAGACCATCATGCTGACTCAGGTAGCGATGAGAGACCTAGGACAAGTGGTGACAGGTCAAGATAAATGGGAGGGACTGTAAGGGCAGAAGTAATATGTTGGGTCATCTGGGATTGACGTCCAGGTGGAGGAAGGCCAGGTAAGCGGGCCAAGCGTTCCGTAGTGAGGTCCGGACTGAGAATAAGCATGTGGTGGGAGTTATTAGGTATCTATGGTCGCCACAGGAATGGTGAAAGTGGCCAAAGGCAGAACCATGGGGGAACACAGACATTTAAGAGCAGGGTGGACAGAGACTGAGAGGGAGCATCTGGGAAAGCAGGATGAGAACCAGCAAAGGAGATGCTGTGAAAGCCATGGGACGTGTTTCCTGAAGGAGGGTGGTCAGCAGTGTCTAATGCTGCTGAAAAGTCAAGTAAAATAAGGGCTGAAATGCAGCTCTTCATTTGGCAACTACAAAGTGCAGAGCAGTTGTGGGGAGAAGAGGCGGGGAGTCTGGCAGCAGTGGGCTAACAGGAGGCAGGAAAAGAGGAAGAAGGATCATCAAATGTAAGTGGCTTGTGTTAAGTCATCTTCGAGACCACCATGTTTTTGTGGGTGAAGTGACCCACAAACGTCTGGGGCTTCTTCGCTGGGTGTTGCTGGTAGGTGTGGCCCAGACAGCACCAGCTAGAGATCGGGCGAAACACCCCTCTTTGCTCAGGAGGTGGCAGCACCACCCAAAGTGACACCACAGGGACCAACACAACGCATAGAAATGTATTCTCTGGAAAATGAAGCTTAGTTCCCCCAACATCAAACCTTTTGTGGGAGGGAAGATCACCGTCTTGGATGAGATCCTTGATCAGAGGAAACAGAATGTAATTTTGGATTCACATCTTGACTCTGTCGCATACTGACTGAGTGACCTTGAGCAAGTCCTGCTTCTTGGTTGGCAAACTGCTGATAACAAGCCCAAACCTACCTCTCAGGTTGCTGGGAGTTCCCAAACGGGTTTGGCTGTATCTGATGGTCTGGCGGGCAGATTTAAGGTAGAGGTGGTAGTGGAGACAGGCTCAGAAGTGGAGGGAGGGGATCCAGACCTAAGGAGCCCCCCAGGGGCCGCCTGTGGTCTCGCAAGGACTGGACGGAGCAGTGGTTTTGCAGTCAGGAAAGCTGGGTTCCAATGTTGCAGCTGAGAGAACTAAGGCTCACAGAGAGGAAATTACTTTCTTGGGGCCATACCCCTCAACTAGACAAAGGCATCGAAACCAAAATTTGGAAAAGAATTTGATGTGTAATTTTTATTTGAAACATTGAATTTGCGTCATGGGAAAAATCAGAACTTTGTGGGGCTTCTTTGCCACTACAGTGTGGTTTTGTGTTTTCTGCACTTAGGGCTTCTGATGGCGTCCCTCTCCTCTGGTTCATTTTTAATCCACAGACTCCGAGAGTGTCCCCAAATCTTCTCCCTTCCCACGGAGATGACATGGGGCAGATTAAGGACCTGAGAGAAGGAAGGCCACCCAAGGACGAGCCAGGAAGTCAAGAGACGTGGGCTCAGCTCTGGACTCTGCCCTGGCGTACTGGGCCTCAGTTTCCCCATCTGCAAAATGTGGCTGTTGAACCAGCCACGCCCTGGGAGCCTTGGCAGCCCAGACCATCAGGAAAGTTTTCGCTTCCCCTTGAGCTCCCCTGACCGCCCCCGCCAACTAAAATTGCCTCCCAATGCTGTCACTATCCCATTTCCGTTTTGTTTTCTTCACAGCTCTTATCACTCTCTGAAATTATCTTGTTTTTTTGTTTATATTCTGTCTAGACAGTAATCTACTGTCTGCTCCATGTGAACAGGGACTTTGTGAGTTTGAGAAGCCGCTAGACCTTGGCACCTAATCCAGTGCTTGGCACGTAGTAGAGATGAACAAACAATTGCAGAACAAATGAATGAAGGGCAGAGAACACAGCCCCTGACTCTGGGAGGCAAGTCCTGGAGTCCCTGTTTCCCAACCTATGACATGCTCAGCTCTGCCACTCCTCTCTGTCTATTCCACCCCCTCTTAATTAAAGGGCGTTTACGGTGGGTGCCCTGAAAGTCTAGCCTCCTTCCTGGCTCCAGGCTGGCACCACAACACCAAGCCAAGGTCTTTGCTGACGCCTTGTGGCTGCGGGCACACATAACAGGGACCAGGAGGATTCCCACGTGGGAGGTGATTGATCCCAAGTGGCCCTGCTTTCCTCTTGTCTTGCCAGCCAGCATCATTAATCACTTATGTGCCCAGGCTTTGCAGGGCACAGTGCTTTATGCCCTCCAGGAGCTGAAGCGACGTCTGGACGAGGGGAGGTAGAGGGTCATAAGACGCAGGAGAGGAGCTGAGGCGGGGTCTGGCGGGAGCAAGGGTAAAAGGTGCCCAGGTTCTGAGTGTGCAGCAAGCCTGGGTCTCAGGTCTCAGGATCCTCCCCAGAGCAGTTTCACCCGCTCTCAGAAATCTTCCATATTACCCACCCCCGTTAGAGGCTGTTGGGAGCTGGTGGGGAGAGAAAGAAAGGGAAGAGGAGCTATCTGATGCCCAGAGAAGCCATTTGGAACAAAAGCAAAAATGTTTCGGGAGGGTTTAAAGAATATTCTGCTTTGGAATGCACAACATAAACCATTGGCTTCACCGTTTGCAGGAAAATCCACCTGACGTCCTGTATCAGTCAGGTCTTGCTGGGATAATGCTGTGAAACAAGCAAACCCCAAATCGGTGGCCAAGAAAATCAAATATTGTTGCACACCGCTAAGTCTCTAAGTCAACTGCAGTTCAGTTGGTGCCGGCCAGACCAGGCTGTCCTCCGCACTTGCAGTCTGGCTCAGGGCTACTCCGCATGGCTGCATCCTGGACCCAGGATGAAGGAGCAGCAACAACCCAATTCTTCTCCTGGAGGAGGAAGGAAGCACCAAGGGTCTGGCAAAACTTGCCATGCCCCTTACGGTCTCACCTTAGAATAAGCACACTGTCTTTCTTCCTACTGGTTAAAGTAAATCCCACGGCCAACCCCAAAGTCAGTTGGGTGGTGGAGTAGATGCTTGGTCCTCAGATGCCCCCTTCAGGGCCGGTGCACCCATTCCCTAGCTGCGGGGAATCTCAGCTGCTGATTCACCAGTCTGGGAATTGCCCTTGGCCACAGGGAACCGCCTCACCCAAAGTCAGGCTCCTCCCAAGGCCAGTGATTAGCGGGTGCATAGAAACAAAGGCCTGCCCCCTTCCCTCAATTTGGCACAGCTCTGAAAGGCTGCCTGAGCTCGGAGCTCCTGAAGATCAGCAGGTGCCTCAGTTGAAATCACATTACAGATCAGCTTCTCCCTCTGCCAGGTCCTGCCTTCCTGACCTCCTTACAGATGAACCTCCTGAGAGCGCTCCCCAATAAACCAGCACGCCGCTCTCTGTCTCAGAATCTGTCTGTAGGAAACCCATTGTAAGACAGGTAGGAAATGATACTCTGCCAAAGGTAGCCATGGAAACGAGGAGGCAGGAAGACTTTCAGACAAATAGTACAATCTAATACCATCATTAAAGAGCGTATCGTGGAGACAGGTCTGACTTATTTTGGCTGCAACCAAGTGCTGGACACAGGCTCAATCACCTTGCAAGCCGGGTGAGAGCTGAGGGCACTTTGGAGAGGCCCTGTGTTGGGACTGTCATGATTTTGTCTTCTCTACTGGGGTTCCAAACAGGTTGCTGTAGCAAAGGTTCTGGGGCTTAAAAAAAAAAAAGGTTTCCAAGCCACTTGTTTCCCTCATATCTAGACGTGTGTCTGGATCTGCGCAGCTGAGACAGGGCAAGGCCCGGAAAGGACTCAGCCCCGAGCATTTGCAGCAGACAGGGCCCAGGACGGTGGGTCAAACCCTTACTCCGGGTGTTATGGGCTGAATTGTGACCCACCCCCCAAATTCATGTGTTAAAGCCCTGACCACCAATAACTCAAAATGTGACAATGTAGATAGAGATAGAACCTTTAAAGAGAAGAAGTGATTGTTAAAATGGGGTTCTTAGGGCTGTTACCGGAGGGTACCAGGCCAGATCAGGTCTCCCTCAGGCAGGCCTAGAGAGTGTGGGTTCTTGACTTCGTGCAGGAAAGGCTTCACAACATGAGTCCAGGTGACTGTGAGGGTGTATTCGTTAAAGCTGGGGACAGCGGAACGAGGACGGGCTTAGGACAGAAGAAGCGATAGGAGACAGCCAAGGCAGGGCTGCTGTTGGTTCACAGAAAAGTCAGAGAAAAGGGGCCTTGGAGGCAGGTTCAGGGTTTTCGCTGCCCACTGTTCCCCTAGTTGAAAGTTCCATGGGGGTCCCCAGAGGGATTGTTTTGTTTTGTTTTGTTTTGTTTTGGTACATGCCTGAGAGAAAGGCACAGGTGCATCCTTTTTTGAGAGTTTTTATCTGTCTCCTGCAGGAGGAAATCCTAGGGGAGGCTTAGGGGAGGGTCTCAGCAGAATATTCATCAGCTTTCCAGGTGAGCTCTTAAAAATGTTGATGTGCCAAAATGGTGCCTAGAGGGACTGAGGTCATTTCCTGGTCAGTTTCACCTTCAAAGAATGTCACTGTAGAGGGACCCGGACCAAGGCAGGTCTGTCCTAGCACGGTCAGGAATGTGTAAATTATATGTCCTAAGTGTCCTTATTTAGGGAAGACATGACCTTGGGTTTATTATCTGGCCGTAAATTGCTCTGACCAGTTTGTTCAGCTACTTGCCTCAGTTTCCCCATTCCACTTGCCAAGGGATTTTCCTAGCTTCTTACCAACCTGCCTCAGGGCGAGCACTAATCCAACACGACTGGCGTCCTTATGGAAAGTGGCGATTAGGAGAGAGGGCAGAGGGGAAGGGAGGGAGCACAGACGTGTCTGCACAGAGAAACCATCGCACAAATGCACAGAAAGAAAATGACCGCCTACAAGTCGAGAAGAGAGGCCTCAGAGTGAAACCAACCCTACTGACCCCTTGATCTTGGACTTCCAGCCTCCAGAACTGCGAGTAAATCAGTTTCTGTGGTTCAAGGCACCCAGTCTGTAGCATTTGTTGTGATGGCCCCAGCAAACTAATACACCAGGATAGCAGCCTTCACAACCCTACCGCACACAAGAGCTGAGTAAAAAAGGAAGGTGTACCACTCAGCTTCTCAGAGGGAAAACAAATAAGTTATCTTAACAACTGCAAGTTTCCAAAGCACGTGAACAAAAGTTATTTAAGTTGGGAAATATGCGGCATGGTTTTCTTTGATCGGCAAGAGTGTAAAAATTGCAAAATTCAGAGCACCCCACGTCCCTGTGAGCTTAGCCCCTGTAGTACTGCAGTCCCAGGCTACTTGCTCCACCTTCTAAGCCTGGCCCTCGAGAAGCCACCTATCCCTGGCCAAGTAGTTCAGTTGGTTAGAGTGTCGTCCCCAATAAGTCAAGGCGGTGGGTTCAGTTCCAGGTCAGGGCACATACAGGAAGAAACCAATGAATGCATGAATGGGTGGAAAACAAATCAATGTTCCTCTCTCTCTCTCTCTCAATCAATAAATAGGTCACTTAGCATCTGCTTTTGCCCTTTTGTCAGGTGAAGAAGCCCAGTCTAATCTACTGGAGCATGAGAAGATACATGGAGCAGAGACAAGCCAGCCCGCATGTGGAACAACTAGGGTGCTGACAGCCAGCACCAAAAACCAGACTTGTGAGTGGGGCCATCTCCGACCATCCAACCCCAATCAAGGCGCCAAATGACCGCAACCCCGTTAGTGATCCCAGGTGAGATCAGCAGAACTGCTCAGCTGAGTCTAGCTTAAATTGCTGACCTACAGAATCAAGAGTAAGTAAAATGGTTGTTTTAAGCTATAAGTTTTAGGATGATTTGTTACACAGAAATAGATAAATGGTTCACTAAGCTAAAATCATGTTGGCTCTCGAGACCATATTTGATGACAGTCTGGGGACTCCCATAGCCACCTGCAAGCCCTCCTTGCTGAGCCAGACAAAGTTAGAAGATTAAGAGTGGCACGTGCACTGGATAATTGTGCATCTGTTTTCCCCAGGGGCTGGACAACCTCAGGGCCATCGCTGGGTCTCCTGCGCTTGTTCATTCTGTGCATTATGCTGAGCTAGGGTCTGACACACAGCAGGTGTTCCACAGACATTTACTCAAATTAGTGAAATGCCATGGGACTTGTTTAGGTTACCAGCATCTCCTCCTCTCCTAACTGTGGTCTCCCTGTACCCAGATGTGCTTCCTCAAATCCATCTTCCATTCTAGGAAGAAAACTTTCTAAAATTCAGATCTATCCTGGCTTGATCCCTGATCAAAGTCTTTCATTGGCTCCCCACTGCCCTCATGATTAAGTCCTGTCTCTTTGGAATGAGTCATGAAATCCTGCAAACCTTATCCCCTCTCTAATTCTGAAGTCCCGTTTCACACCACTCTCGTCCTTGCCACCTGGGCCCAGTCACAGAGACTTCTTTCTGTGCCTCAGTTGTACCACACTCTCCGGTGCCTCTGGGCCTTTACACCGGCCACTCCCTCCAGCTTCATTCACCCCCCGCCACCCAATCCCCACATGTGGTGAAATCCTACTCACGCTTCAGCACATTTGGTTGTTCATTTTGCCAGAACTGAGAGATGACAAGAAGTAAGAACTACACTGGTTTCTGGGTGGTGACCAATGGTTTGGCTGGGTGTTCAGGGACTCAGAAGGCACAGAATTGGAGGATTTGTGCAAAGGAAGACAGGAAGAGGTATTTAGATGGACCCTCAGAAAAGGGCACAGAGCGTGAAGAGATTTCTGACCCGAGTGAAATCTCACCAAAGGGCATCCCTGGCAGAGGAGGCTCTTGATAACCAGATAGCTCGACGGCACTCCCACGGGTGTCAGACAGCCTCTCCTGCAGTCCCTCCAGTGCTCGCTCAACACGCTCTTGTGCAGCAGGACCAAGAATGGACACTGTTTATGGGTTCAACGTCATAGACTTACCTCACCAACGCTAGCCTGGCTAATGCCACTACTGTATGTCCAACCTACAGCAGAGGTAAATGTTGAATACCCAATATGTCACCGTTCAAAAGGGGTCACCTAGCCACCTGGTGCCAGGTTGATTCCACTGGATCCTTTCCAACATGGAGACAGCAGTGATTTATCCTCATTAACACAACCAGAATAGAAGTTTCCAGGCATCAATGGGAGGTACTGAGAGTGGTTTTCTCCCTCTTACACCAAAAACCCCACAGTTTTAGTTTCCTGCAGGTACCATAACAAAGTACCATAAACTTGGTGACTTAAAACAACAGAATGTATTCTCTCGGTCTTGGAGGCCAGAA
Organism: Mormoops blainvillei; assembly: GCA_004026545.1. Taxonomy (NCBI): domain Eukaryota; kingdom Metazoa; phylum Chordata; class Mammalia; order Chiroptera; family Mormoopidae; genus Mormoops; species Mormoops blainvillei. The sequence continues at coordinate 155,927 of PVJD01002702.1, read as the reverse complement.
GTTTATCAGTTTCACTGGGCCGAAAGCAAGGTATCAGCAGGTCTGCCCTCCCTCCAGAGCTCTGGGGGAGAATCTTACCCTGACCCTTCCAGCTCCTGGTGGCTGCTGGCATTCCTTTGCTGTGGCCACAAGGCTCCTGTTTCTGCTCCTGTCTTCATATTGCCTCTTCTGTGGATATTAATACTCCCTCTGTCGCTCTCTTAAAAGGACACTTGCAATTGGATTTTGGGCTTTCTGGTTAATCCAGGATAATCTCCCCATGTCAAGGTCATTCGCTTAATCATATTTTCAGAGACCTTTTTACTTTACAAGGTAGCATTTTACAAATTCCAGAGATTAGGACCTAATGTCTTTGCATGGCCATTATTCAGACTACTGCACCCACTCACGAAAATTTGCTTCTTGTCCCCACAGCGTTGGGCTCTGCTAGTTTGGAGGTCTCAGTTCTCAAGGGAAGGGAAGCAACACAGTTTTCATTGAATTGGAAGCTGAAACTTCTGACTGGCCATTTTTGGCTCCTCATACCACTAAACCAACAGGTAAAGAGAGAGTTAATGTGCTGGCTGCTTGACTGATCTTCTTACCAAAGGGAAATTGGGGTTCTGGGACATGATGGGTGAGGAGGACTATGTCTACAACCCAGGGGATTCTCTAGGGTCTCTCTAGTACTTCCACGTACAGTAGTAAAAGTTAACAAAAAGCTGTGGCACCCCAAGCCATGCAGGACCATTGAGGATTCAGACGCGTCAGGAATGACTCAACCTCATAAAGAACCTAACCAGCTGAAGCCCTGGCTGAGGCAACGGGAACATAGAAGGGCAGTAGAAGAAAATATATATATATATATGATCGACGGATATATAGTATAGGTCAACTGCGGCACTGTGACGAGTTACCAGGGGTCTATTGCAGCTATGTATATTTCCTTCCTTGCTTGGCGTGTGTCCGTGCACGTGTGCATTATATGTTAGGTAACGTATTCTTGTCCCCCCTCTTCCTTTTCCCTTATTACTTTATGTAGATTGTGATGACTACCTTAACAGCTTATTATTTAGTTGTAGGTGGGGTTGTGACTGAATTAGAGGCGTAATTAACATCGCCCAAACGTGGATTCAATAACTCACTCCTGGAGATGGAGACATCTTTCGGATGGTGGGACTTTGTGTTTTTCCTGTTTGGGGGAGAGGATTAGGGCGTCTTCATTTGTGTGTAAGATAGTGTCATCTTATTAGGTGGAAGCAACTGTTGCAATATATGGGTTCAAATATGTGTGGGTTGATACGTTTGGATACTGAGTGTCCCAAAGGGGTGGACTGTAGCAGTTATTAAACTTTAGGGTCTTTTAGTTCCAAATTCAGGTTGCTGCACTCTGTGATACTGGGGCTGGGACTCTTCAAACCATATTACTCTGTTTTTAGCTTCCTTTGACAATCAGGGCACTAGGGAAAGACTGAAAGGCAGGAGGAGTGGAGGCCTCCTTTTTCCTTTGCTTACTAATTGTATCAGTTCGTCGCACCCTTTGGCATTTTTCTGCACTCCCAAGCTTCACTGTATCCCCTAAGAGGTACTATACTGTCACCAACCAGAGCGTAACCCCCCTTCAGACTTCGGAGCCCAGCACCATAGGGCTCCCAGTCAAGCGTCCCTGTATTCCGGCTTTAGGAGCAGTAGCTGCTTACCGCAGTGATTTTTCTCCAGGTTATGAGTGTTCTCTTGTTTTCAGCCCGCCTACATCAGTGTAACCCATTCCACATAGTAAATTCTCTTTGTTGAAAAACCTAGCAGTTTCTGTTTTCCTGACTGGACCCTGACTGATGCAAACTGTTAGGAAAGTGGCACCTCTTTTCGCTGGGGCACTGAGCCAAAATAAAGTAAATTTGGAAGTGCAGGGGGGTCATCATGAGCGGTCAGCCTCCCTGAGAGGAAGGCTGAGACAGAAGATGGAGTGCTGACATGTTTTGTCACCTACAGCTAGCCGTGCATGGAGCCACATCTAACCCCTAGACATTTTCATTATCTGGGTCACTAAGTTTCTTTTTTTGCTTAAGCCATAAGGGATCGAGTTTCGTTGTTACAATCAAGTCCTACCTAACCCAAAGCACCTCATTCCACCCCCAGACCAGGTAGGTGCCCCACACCACAGCCACCAAGACAGCCAAGGCCAACCACCTCCTACTGAAAACTTTAATGAAACCAATAAGTTAATAAGTTAACAAAGTGAGGTACTTGCATATCTGAGAACCGGGTTGCTGGGGAACCTTGATTGTGGAAGGAGCGAGGGCTTCTGCCCCAGTCTCCTTTGGTCATAGGGTAATCCCAATCTCCTGCCCCTTTCCACAGCTCCATCTCTGAGGGGCACAGGGGTGGCTCTCCGGGGACAGTGCAGTGCAGGTGAAGTGAGCCAGAAGAGGCTCCATCCAGAGCATGATGGTGACATGCAGAGGGCATGTTGGGGCAGAGGCTGGGCACCATGGGGCTGAGCAAGATCCAACCCCAGCCCTGGTGCTGGTGCATGCGGGTCCCCAGTCATGAGATGCAGGTGGCTGGGCCTGAGCCCTTTGTTCACTGGTACCCCACAAAGGGTCACCCTGGGTGACCCACTACCCATCACTCTCCTGCCACCTGCAATAGCTTTGCAGAAAAGGGACAAAGGGGTAGGGATGGCAAAGAGGTGCTGGGAGCCTGGAGTGGATGGGGGTTTATGCCAGTATAGGGGCTGCCAACTAAAGGAAAGAGTGGGGAATGGAGGGAGAGGAAACAGTCCATGTGAGTGTCCGATGCACAGTTGGTGCCTGAAAAATGGTAGTCACTAGGTGCATTATTTTTCTGTCTGGAACTTCCAGTGGCTAGGAAGGCAGCAAGCCTACATAAAAGCGGGCCTGATAACCACCTGGGGAAGGGCCCGCGGTCTTTCCAGGGCTATCCAGGCCCCAGAGGCCTAAGCCTGAGTTGTGCTGTTGGGGATGTCAAGGAGGGCCCTTGGGGTCAGGCAGAGGCAGCACTTAGGGCTCCTGGACCAGTAAGGAGTAGTCTTCTTGAGAAAGGGGGGCTGACAAAGCTCTGGGGTGTGGCCTGGAGAGACCTGGGGTCACTACAGAACCCCTCTCTACCTGGATGGAGTGGGGGGCACCACTTGACAACATCCTGCAAGACCAATCCACTGTCGTCAGCTGCAAAGGCCCAGGAAAGGCTAAGTGGCTCCGTGCTCATGTCTCCACGTCTGTGTAACTGCGTGTGCCAGTGTGCGTGTGACTTTCTGCATGTATGGGGAAACTAAAGGGATGTGCTTATGTGACATGGGAGCATTGTCTGTGGGAGCTTTGGGGGAGAACACAGAAACTTGCGCTGTGAAATGTGAACGGAGGGCCAAAGAGGGAAGCAGACAGACACCTGGCAGGAAGAGGAAGATCCTGGGAGGGGACACTGAAAAAGGGAAGAAAGGTCCAGGCACTGCTCTTGGGGTGGGCAAGGGAGAAACAGGCCCCATGCTGGGTGGGGAGGGGTGATAAGCCAAAGAGTGGAAATGGGGATCATGGCCAAGCAGCCTGAGACCAGCTACTGCTGGGGGCCCATCTCCCAAAGGGGGATGGGCAGAGGGACCCCATAGGGGTCTCCAAAGTTGCATATTTAACATAGTTTGCATATATGGTGCCCACCTGCCTTATGGCAGGGTTCTGTGCTTGTTGGGTACCTGTGAGGGCACCTTGGGCCCACCCCCAAGGGGGTGGGGACTTGGCGGGAGGGCTTCCCTGCTCTGTCCGAAGGGTAGACCAGAGACCTCACCTTGCATAGCTGGAAGCTGGTTCAGGGCCCAGAGCCCCGAGCGACCCGCTCCCACTCCCCGGACAGTGCCCCTGCCAGGCAGGCCGGGTGAGCCTTGATGGAACGGGCAGGGCACTGGGGGATCCAGAGGTCGCGGGGCAGCACTGCTGCTGCCCTCCCTGCGGCCTGGCATCTCACGCTCCTGAGGTGGGGCGGGCCGCTGGCACCCACAGCGGGTATCTCGCCCACCCAGGCAGCTCAATACTGCACGTGGCCTCTCTCCCCGCGAGGGAGCGAGTTCAAGTAAGAGAAGAGTCCGGAGGCCTCAGGGGGCGGGGTCCGAGCGCCAGGCCGAGGGGCTGGCGGAGTGCGGTCCGACACTGAGAAGCCCCTCAGTCCATGTTGGTGCTGACCGAGCGGGAGATGCTGAGCGTCTGTGCGGAGACGGAGATGTCCTCGTGGTCCACAGGGCTGTGGTAGTCCGAGGTGATGTCGGGGTCTAAAAGCGGCACTTGAACGGTGCCCAGGCTGGCCGAGGTGCCAGAGCGCAGGCAGCGCGAGTAAAAGCCCAACAGAACGTCCAGCTTGTGCTCGATGGACTGCACCTGGGGACGGGCACGGATGGAGGAGGGACTTGGATGACACTGGAGGTGAGACTTGGGGCCAGGGCGGAGCGACGCTGGAGGTGGGGCTTGAGAGGAGGGCGGCTAGGGGCGAGTCTGGACGGGACTAGAGGCTTGTCGCGGTGCCGGGCATCTGGGAAAAGCGGAGCTTGACGGGAGGGTAGGATGAGGCTGGTAACCTGGGCTTATTCCCAGATCAAAATTAAGTTGTGACTGGTTGGGACAGTCCAGGCGATCAAGAGACAACCGAGGCAGGGTTAAATTAAATAGGTGGGACTTATAGGAGGGTTTATCTGAGATTATAGCAACGGAGCAGAGCTTAGCAGAAGGGTGTGGGTTTATCGTAGGCAGCCTTACTGGGAGGCAGGGCTTATCTGTGGGGCGTGGTTCTGCGGGCAAGAGATGTGTAGGTCCTGCTTGGGACTCCCTGGCTGGTGGGTGGTCTGGGCTGTGGCTCTGAGAAGCGCACCCTCCCATTATGCTTGTCCCCACAACCTTCCAGAACTTCTCGGTTGACAACTAGCTCCACCACACCAATGAAATGCCCTCACGCACTCACCTGCTTCTCCACCTTGACCACACGTCCCATCATACTAATTTCATCCGCCGCCTCTGTGTCCGAGGGCCCCTTGTCACCCTTCTCCCGGGTCTTCCGGTCCCCAGGGCTCCTGCCCACAATCTGGTCCACCCTATAGGGGAAAGGGAACGGTCAAACGGCCCAGACACATGCCCTCCGCCACCACGCACAAGAACTGGAGGCTGCCTGCTGAAGGGGGAGGTGCGACCTGCACCAGCGCCTGGAGGCCACCTGAGGAAAGGGGCCATTCTGCCTTGTCAAACGGAGGGACTTGACCACTACTTTGAGGGTTTTCCAACGGGCTGAGCAAAGGCATCACACAAAAGCATGACAGGTGAAACAAGCACCTGATGCCAGGACAGGTGGAAAAATGGATGGGGAAAAGGGAGAGACACAAGTGGGTTATAAGATACACAAGAGTGGAGCTGGTCCCGTGTTACTTTTCCACTCTCTTTACAGCAAAATTCCTGAAAGTGTTTTCTCTGTCCTCTATCCCCATTTTCTCTCCTTCTGTTCTCCCTAAAACCTACTCCAATCGGGCTTTCGTTTCCACCATTTCATTGCATCTACTGTTGTCAAGATCCCAAATGATCTTCATGTTGCTAAATTCGATGATTGCCTTTCAGTCCTCGTTATACATGACCTATCAGCAGTGCTGGGCACATCTAAGCACCCCTTCCTCCTGCACTTTCTTCATTTGGATTCCCAAGCACCACCCTCTCCTGGTTCTTCCACCTCACTGACTTTCCTTCACCTCTAAATACCAGGACCCAAGGTTCTCTCCTGGAAACGCTTTTATCTATTCATTCTCATTCACTAAGTGATGTCTTCAGTTCCAGATGTTCCTTCTGCTCTACACTGTTAACATCAAATCTATATCTCCTGCCCCATACCTCTCCTCTGAACCCCACTGTCCTCTAACTGCCAGATCAGCACTCCATTTAGATGTCCGACAGGCATCACAAACCCAGCACATCCCAACTTTTCTGATCAAAACTTACTCTACTCATTGCCTTTCCTGTGCCAACAGACAGCAACTTTTTCCTCTTACTTAAGCCAAAGCCTTTTCTTCATCCTTGGTTCCCCTTCCCCGCTTTAAACCCCATCAGAAAACCCCGTCAGCTCTATCTTCAAAATGTATCTAGAATCTAACAACTACTCCCCACCTCCACTGCAATTCCCCTGGTCCAAGCCCCCTGGATGTCTGAAGTAGCATCCTTGCTGATCTTTCTGCTTCCACCCAAACTCCCTTGTATACCAGTCTCAACACACCACTTAGGATGATCATTTTAAAATATAACTCAGCCCTGGCTGGTATAGCTCAGTGGATTGAGTGGCAGCCTGCAAACCATAAGGGTCACCGGTTTGATTCCCCTGGGGCATGTGCCTGGGTTGTGGGCCAGGTCCCCAGTAGGGGGAGTGTGAGAGGCAACTGCACGTTTCCCTCTTTTTCTCCCTCCCTTCCCCTCTGTCAAAATAAAATAAAATAAAATAAAATAAAATAAAATAAAATAAAATAAAATAAAATAAAATAAAATAAAACAAAACTCAGATTTCATCAGTCTTTTGCTCAAGGCCCTTCAATGCTTGCAGTCTCACCTTGCATGAACACCAACATTTTTGCAGGGACCTACAGGGCTTTACACAGTTTAAGTACCACTGGCCTTACAACCTCGTCTGCTACTTCTCTCACATCAGGCACACTAGGTTCCTTGCTGTCCCTGAAACAACACCCCAGCCACCTGCCCATCACAAAGCCTTTGCACTTGTTGTTCCCTCTGGAAAACCTTTATTTAAATAGCCACAGGGCTGTCTGCCTCACCTTCATTTTCCCCCTCAAATATCACTGTCTCTCCTATTTAAAAGTGCAAACCTCGAAACGCTCGGCCTCATTTTTCTCCTTAGCATTTATTATCATCTGATATATTCTAGTTTCACTTATTTATCATCTGCTCTCCTTCCACTGGAATGAAGGTTTCATGAGGGCAGGGGCTCTGTGTGGCTTTCTGTATATCCTCACTGTCTGGCAAGTAACAAATACCCAATGGCTGTTTCTTGAGAGAGCAGATGAATGAACAGGCGGTGAGAATTCAAGTCACAGGAGAAGGGCAAGGTGTAGGTGACTGGGGCCTTGGTGTGCGAATTCTTCCTAGATGCTGGGTGGAGAGAAGTGCCAGAAGATTCCGGAGGCAAGAGGTGGGGAGCATGGAGGACAATTTGCCTAACCCCCTGGGCGATGGGAGGTCACTAATTATTTTAAACCTATTATTTTATCACCAGGAAACAGTCACCCACAGCCATCTCCTGAATTGTGCAGCTCAGTAAGATTCTCAGAGAGGATGTGCCCCTGGGGTTGTTCTTCAGGTTCTACAGGTGAGGGGTCTAGCCTCAGCCATGAGAAACTCCAGCTTCTGCAGTGGCCCCTAGGGGGCGCTCGGGCTTCATTCGGGCTCTGGCGGAGGGGCTTTAGCCTTCCGACCTCACCCGAATCCGAATCCCGGGGCGAGGCCTCCTTGCCCAGGGAGCGCACTCACCGAGCCTGCAGGCTCTTGATCCGGCCCAGCATGTCCAGGTGCCCTGCGGAGTACTGCTCGATGACGTCCTTCACGTCGTACGGTCGCAGAGTCTCCTTGAATTTCCTTTTGGCCACCAGGAACTTCAGGATCCTGGCGGGGTAGGGTGTCTCAGAGGGAAGAAATTCTTTCCCAGCCCCCTCTCTGTCCCTTTGCCACACGCTGTCCAGCACAAGGACTCCTGCCTGGGCCAGGGCAAACGGCCTCTGCTGAGTCTCCCAGCCTCCCTACCTACCCCACTACGCCCCCAACCCCGCCTGGTAGATTTGTTTGCTACTCTTTACTATGCCTGCATGTGTAGTCGCATCAGCAGTGGGGCGGTGGCGAGGGGCGGGGGGGGGGGGAGACACCGACAGGGACTGGTTCTGGTCCCTCTCTGCTAGATGGCACACTGTTGCTGAGGACAGCTTGGAGAAAGACATTTTTGCATTCGCTTCGCAAATACTTATTAGCATAGCTGGGCTGGACCCTGGGCACACGAAAGGGCATCAGATCCAATCCCTGGCCTCAGGAGCCCTGGTCTGAGGTGGGGGTCAGATGACAACAAACAATGATGGGGTGACAGGGGCGATGTCAAGGAAGAGAGAAAGAGAGCCATGAGAAGGGAGTTCCTGGCTGGGAGGTCAGACTTTCCAGTGCCGGAGCAAGAGGCGGGGGCTAAAGGGAGGCTCTCTGGGCACAGGCAGGCATGGAGGTGAGTGAGAGTCAGTTCAAAGCAGCTGAAACAAGATAGGAAAGAAAGGGGTTAATTCACAGGGTGGGGAGGGGGGAGGATACGAGAAGATAGGGAAAGAGATTGGCCTTGAGATAGAGGCTGGAGGACAGTGCTCTGAAGAGCCCTGAATCCCTGGCACAGATTGGGCAATGGGAAGTTGGGGTAGTGGGGAAGGGGCCATGTAGTTGACTCTGCTTTAGCACATCCATTATGCCAGCCCTAGAGAGTACCTGGGAACCTGGGGCTTATCTCCCCAAAAGCAATTTAGGTAGGAAGACTAGCTCCAGGGGATAGGCCTGAGCTGGGAGCGGGCCGGGGGGTGGAGATACGGGACAGCTTTGAGCAATTCAGGACTGAAAGGGACTGAAAGTCTTCTACGTCTGAGTCCAGAGTGACTCCCATGGCTTTGGTGACAGGATGGATGGTGGTGCCGCTGCCTGAAATGGGGACCCAGGAAGAGGAACAGGTTTGGGGCATGCTGGGTATAAGGAATCTGTGGGGTAGTCAAGGAGTGTGTTGCCCTGGGCCAGGTGGCAGCTCAGGCATTGTGTTCCGAAAGCCAGTCACTTGGAAGACAGAGATGGGATGTGTAAAAAGAGGACAGGAAGAGAACTCAGATTCTCAGGGGGCGCGGAGGAATCTAGCTGACTCTGAGTTTTAAAGAAACACAAAGGGAAGGGGCTTGTGGGCAGGTGCATCGGCCAGGGAAGAGAGGAGGCAAGTCTGGAAGGTCTGGGGGTGAAGGCGTCTCTGGAACTATAGCTGTGGTCTGGAGACAGAGACTAGGCCAGGACACCATGCCAAGGAGCTTGGGGGCCAGATCCATGGCCGGGCCATGACTACAGGGTTCCGGAGACTCTGGGTACCCCTTAATTGTGGAGGCAAGGAGACAGCCCGTAGAGTCAGTAGGTCAGGGACTTTCGAACTTTTTGAGCAAGACCTACCATAAGAAATACATCAGTGTGCACAAACCCGTACATACACCAGAAACCCCTACACACAAATACATATGCACATAACTGAAACATAAGTTTCATAACTAGTAAGTTTCATCCTTACTATTAGGATGCATGCTGATACTTTCTATTCATATTTTTTATGCTGACCATGGCCAACTATATTTCACTAAGATGATTTCAAACTGTTGTGACCCGTGGTTTAAAAACCACTGCTTTAGAGGAAGTTCTAGGGAAACAGACAGGATGAGGTCAAGACAGTCAAGACACCCAAGAAGAGAGAGGAAGACTGAGATACAGATGGAGGGAAAGAGCATAAGACAGAGACCCAGGGAGAGGCAGGCAGATGCTGATACACGACCAGGGAGCGAGATAAAGAGAAGAGAGCCTGACATAAAATGAGCAAGAGGGAGGGGAGAGAAACAGAGTGGATGCTTTGGCTGTGAGTAGCGGAGCCATGATGGGCAGCTGAGCCCACTGCCCCACCCAGCCAGCCCTCCAGACTTAAGAGTACATAGAAACCCTGCTGGGAGCCATATGCCACCTCCTCACCCACCCACACAAGGGTGCCAGGCGGGCAGCAGCTGGCATGCCCGGGAGCTAGGCCAGACCTGGCCATGAGGGCAGGCCCCAGATGGGGAGCAGCAATGGGCTGGCAGATGAATGGGGGGAGGGCCCCCCTCAGACCAAGGCCTCACCTGACAGAGCGGATGACGGTCTTCACAGCAGGCATGACATCATCCACGGTGAGCTCGCACTGGTAGCTCTTCTCCTCTGCCACTTCCTCGGAGGGGCCCTCTGGAAAGTCAGGGGACCCAGTTAGTGGCAGCAGAAGGGGCCACTCCCAACCCCTACCGCCACATGCCAAACTACCCTTAGAGGTACCGATAGGGAGACCGAGGCCCAGAAAGGGTCCAGAACCTTCCTGGGGGCACAAGTCAGACCAGACTTCAGCCTCCCTTGAAGCCCCACCCAGAGTGAAAAACCCCAGTTCACGGCATGATTTCTCCCTGTGGCCAGTCAGGGTAAACACCTACGAGGCGGTCAGGTGCGTGGCAGCACATCTGGTCTGGCCTGGGGCAGTCTGCACAGAGCCCTGGAGGAAGCCCCACTGGCTCCGCCACGCGTGACAGCGCGTCCTAGGCTAAAGGGGCCTGCGGCCTCTGCACAAAATCACACAGTCTTATTCTTGAGCCAAGAGGGAAGGGAGGTCCAGGAGCTGGCTCCCCGGCCCAGCTCTGCCATTGGGGAAGGCCCCTAAATCAAATCATTTTCATTCTGGATGAAAGAACCAGCTTTTCTGAGGCTAGTGCCCTGCACTACACAGAGAGGCAATGCTGTCCTGGCTCCACAGGGGCAGGAGACGGGGGGAGGCCAGGTATGTTCTAGGGCAGCAGGGAAGAGGAGGCCTCAGGCACCAGCCATGCCCAGGCTCCCGTGGGTCAGTACCTCCCAAAGACTGCTTTGTGGGGTTCTTTAACTTTCTAGGAAAGGGCTCTCCAAGTTGTCAGCCAGCAGTATATTAGGGGCCGACACAGCACAGACAGAGGCAGCATGCCTGGGTCCCCCCTCTCCAAGGCCCAAAGGGCTTCCTGTCCCATCCTCCACTGTTGTCCACCCACTCCCTCCTTTCCCCACCCAGGGCTCTGGAGCATGTCAAAGCTGAGAGAACTCTTCCAGAGGACTTGGTCCAACCCTCTTGTCTTCCCGAAGAGGATACTGGAGCACAGAAAGGGGCAGGATCTTGCCTAAGTCACAGTGCAAGTCAGGAGCAGAGCTAGAACTCAAAAAGGTGACCTCTTGCCCTGGCTGGATGGCTTCATTGGAGCATCGTCCGGTGACCAAAAGGCCACGGGCCCAAGTTTTGGTCAGGGCGCGTACCCAAGTTGCAGGTTCCATCCCAGTGGCAGGTCAATGTTTCTCTTTCTCTCTCTCCCTCTCTCTCTGTCTCTTTCTCTCTGTCTCTCTGTCTCTCTGTCTGTCTCTCCCTCCCTTCCTCTCTCTCCAAAATCAATAAACGTATCTTCCAGTGAGGGCTGAAATTTTTTTAAAAAGCGACCCCCACCAGGTTCGCAGCCTCATACAGTTTCTGCAGACTGGGCTGGGTAAAGAAGGGCAGTGCGGAGACCATGGGCTATGGAGCTGGACAGGCCTGGTTGAGGATAACAGCTCTGCACTGACTAGCTGAGATCTCAGTCTCCACATCTGTGAAATGGGGATCGAAACAGAACCCACTTCCCAAGGTGGTTGGGAGAAGTAAACGAGAGAATCCAGCGTGGGGCCCCACACAGTCCAGGCTCAGCAAGTATGGACTCATGCCCCTCCCAGGGCACATCTGTACCGCAGCTAGCTTTTGATGAGCACTCACTATATTCCCAAAATGCGTCTGTTCACCTTCCGTGGATAGATAGTCTCCTTTAATCCTCACCACAACCTTATGAAGTAGGTACTAGTATCATCCCCATTTTACAGATGAGGAGAATGAGTCCCTGAGAGATTAGGTTACTCAAGACAAATGGCAAAGCCAGGATCCAAAATCAGGTAGCCCAGCTCCAAAGCCTGTGCCCTTCACCTCTACCAAACACCACCCTCTGCATTCTCATTTGATTCTCAGTCCGGAGCCCAGCAAAGCAGGTATCATGGTGCGCACTTTACAGACCAGAAGCCCAGTGCCCAGAGATGGTCAGTCAGTTGCAAAGCCAGGACGAGAACCAAGTCTTTCCACTCCCAGCTCGGACGCTGTCCTCACCCCGCCACCCTCAGCAGGTCCTGGGCCCCAGACCCCCAGCAGCTCACCCTCAGCAGAAGAACGGGGTTTGAGTCTCAGAGAGGCCCGGAAGCGGGTGCGGTCATTGAAGCTCCAGCTCTTCTGGACCTTGGTGGGGCTGCTGGCCTCACCCACCTGCTCACTGCTTGGGGAGGTGGCCATTGGCGGCGGCGCCAGGTGCTGCTTGGAGGGGGCCGTCCGCCGCTGGGAGCTGCCTATGCGGATGCGGTCTTTGATGCCCATCCGGCTGCTGGCAGAGCAGATAGGGCGGGAGAGAGAGCCAAGTTAGCTGGAGCTGAGGTGCGCATGCGTGGAGACACAGCTGACTTAGGACTTGGGGGTGGCTATTGGGTCTCGGTTCTCCACCAAGTGGAGACTTCCTGAGATGGGACAAGAGTCCAGTGAGGGGGGGCCCTGACTCTTACAAGAAGCTGATCCAGGGTCAGTCTGAGGAGGTCCTCCCCCCACCCCTCACCTCCCACCCTTCATTGCCCAGACAGATAAGGGGTGCACAGGAGACAGATGTCAGAGTGGGAGGAGTGATAGAAACCCAAGAAGAAAGTCAAAGACAGACAGGAGGACAGGGGAGCTGGCCTGGCCCAGATGGGTGGGTAGGCAGAGCTGGTGACAGGCTGCTAAAAGATGGGGAGGCCCACCTGGCCATGCACCCTGAGGTTAGCCTCCAGCTCCTCACCGTACACAGGGGCAGGCTATATGGAGTTCAGGGTGTGTGTGTGTGTGTGCATGTGACAGTGGGTACACATATTCCAGTGTGTATACATTTGTTGGTGTGTGTGTACATATGTCAATCTATATTTTCCTCTTTCCCCATTCCTGGAACTATCTAATCCCACACTGGTCAGGTCAGGGCTTTAGGACCTGGCACAGCTACACAGGTAGAGCACTGCAAAATTCCAAAGGGCTCCATCACACAGACTTCAGTTTAAGTGGTGCCCCTGGAGGTGTGCAGAATACTAGGCTGCTGATGGGCCGTGGCCCTGTGGATTTAGCTGCTGAGCCCACGTGTATGCCCAGGACAAGTCTGGTGCCTGCCCTCCCAGTGAAGGTCTACAACTGTTCTTGTGTGGGCTCTTGTATAACCCCTGCTTGAACTACATGCTCCTGGGCTGATAACCTGCCCGTGTGACCATGGACTCTCCCCTCCACAGCCCCACACTCCCCCATTGCCTATTCACTGAGCCCCCAGTGAAAAGTACCTACACATGTCTGTGCTCATGTGAGCACACAAGTACATCTCTGCACATGCTGGAACTTCCCTTCCCACCCCTCAGATCCCCACCACATTCCCCAAACCATGGAAGAAGACAGCTGGGGGGCTCAGGTTCCCCAGTACAGACTCTGGATAACCAATACCTGGTAGAGTAACTCTGTGTCCAAGAGGTTCAAGGACCATGTTATCGCTGTTGGAGTAGGACCTATGCAAACATCTCCCATCCCATGCCCTGTGGGTGTCACAGCTGCCTCCCTGCCACGGCTTTCCACTTGGAAGGCCCCCAGCAGATAGGTTTGAGGGCCCTTCTATCCCAAACGTCTGGGGCCCTGGCTCAGGAGAGTACCAGCCAGTCTCAGGGGAGGCCTGAGGTGGGGCAGAAATTGGGAGACAAGACTGTGTCACCTACTTTCAGGGCCTTTCAGATCAAGGGGATAGCAGAGGACAGATTCTGGTTTCAGGTTTGGGCAGGAGCCGGGGTCCCCCATGCCGAGGGCATGGGGTCCAGCGTATAGAGTCAAAGCACTGGGGTAAGGGAGATCTCGAAACCAGGGGCACCTTCGGGAAGGCAGCCAGGATGTAGGGCCATCCTTACAGGTGGGCGCCTCTGCCCAGAGGGGAGAGGTTACAGGTCAAGGATTGGGGCCCTGAACATCAGAAGGGAAGGACAGGGGTGGCCCCCCGCAATCTAGCATGCTGTTTGCTGGCCCGGTATCCCCTCAACACATCCCAAAGTTTCCAACCAAAGTTTGAGCTTGGCTCTCCCAAACTTTCCTCTGCAGAGCCATTCCTGCGAGCTCTCCTCATGCTGGCAAGCACCCCCGCCCCCACCCAGCCCGTGCAACCCGTCCTTCTGTCCTCCACTCCTCCAAGGGGGAGAGGGAGAGAGGGAGGTGGAGAAGACCCTGACACTCAGCCAAGGGCCTGGAACTCCAGATCTCTGCGCCCAGCACATCACTCCAATGGTATTCTGGGGGAAGGGGGTGACCTCCCTGTCATGAGAAGTGTGCGAGCAAGACAGCTTGCACTCAGCAGGATTTATGGGGGAAAGGGTCTGGGGGCTTGTACTAGAGGCTTTGAAAAGTCCCTTTCCAGCTCTGATTCTGTGGTGGCTGAAGGAGCTTCCAGCCCGGGTTGTCGGGTTCTGTAACTCTCCAGCCAGCCAGAGGCCCTGGGCTCCTCTCTGCAATGTAAGGCGGCTCTGTTTTCCCAGGGCTGGCCCTGGGTTCCAGCTCCTTGAGCAGGGCCCAGAAAATGGCTCACATCAGCCTCTCTGGAGCCTAAAAGCTCAAAGAAAATGGAAAGAAACCTGGCACACGGTGGACATCGAAGGAGCGCCTTCCTTTCCCAGGCTCCTTCGAACACGCAAGGTCCTGTCTCACTGCCTCAGCCCTTCCGGCTCTCAGCCACTTCGTGTGGTGGGTTCCGTATTTTCCATCCCTGTTTTATAGATGTAGAGGGAGGTGAAATGACTTGCCCAAGGTCACAGAGCTCCTATGGGTGGAACAAAGACTGGAACCCAGTTTTCTCTGACTGTATTCTTTCTCTGCAACAAGCAATCAGGGTAGGGTCTAGGACAGTGGTTCTCAACTGGGGGTGATTTTGCTCCCTAGGCAACATTTGGCATCATCTGGAGGCAGTTTTAGTTGTCATACTGGGCGTGCTCCTGGCGAGGGATGCTGTTAAACGCCCAACAATGCACGTGACAGCTGCCAACAACAGAGGATTATCGGACCCAAAATGTCAATGGGGCTGAGGTCAAGAAACTCGGGTTCCGACCAAGAACTCACATTTCTAAGAAACAGTGTCTCCGGGTGGAGTAGCCAGGAGCTCTGTCACTCATCTCCTACTCATGGGCCCCCCAGTCCACAAGCCTCTAGAGGCACTTCTGGGAAACCCAGGACTCCGCGAGCCCAAGCTGCCAGGCAGTGCCAACCAGATGAGGCCCGCATGGGCTCTTGGGTTCTTCATAACCCAGCTCTGCCCCCAACCCCAGCTCCTGGCCTCTCACCCTCAGATCTGGCCACGCTGGGCTGCCTGGTGCTTCGCCACGGCTGTTCTCTCTCGCCTCCTCACCTTGCCCGTTCCTGACCTAGAATGCCCCCACTCACGCCCGCTCCTTTTCAGGTCCTCTTGCGGTGAAGTGCCTGACCCAAGCTCCACAGACCCTCTGCTTTCTCCTTTTGCTGCACTTATCACACCGAATAGCAATTACTCTTTGCAACTTTCCAGGAACCATGTTTTATTCATCACTGTGTCCCTAGTGTGGGGCCTGGCGCGGGGCAGGTACCAAGGCATGTAGTGGTGATGTAGGTTACAGAGCTGGGCTCTGGAATTAGCAAGGGAGGTGCCAATCCCACTCCTTCGGGCATCTGCTAGGTCCCTAGGTGGGGAATGGGGAGGCAAACCCAAAGCCCAGCAAAAGTCAGAGTGGGAGGGACTCTCAGAGAGCCTCTAGTTCAATCTGCCCATTCCACAGATGGGAAACTGAAGTCCAGAGAAGGGAAGCAATTTGGCCAAGATCACACAAGGGGTCGGCGGCAGAGCCAGAACTCATCCCAAGGCTCCTGTAAGTGTCCCTCCTGGCAGAGTGGGCATCAGGCCCATGCCCCCAGACTTGGCAGAGGCATCCCCTGGAAGGTGAGGGGCTTATCAGGGCCCCAAGGCAGATGGCAGGCGGCAGGCACATGCACCTTGTCCTTGGCCCATCCTGTCCCCCTCTCCAGCCCCCAAACTGGGTGGAGCAAGGAGGAGTGGGGACAGGAGGAGCAGGTAAGGGGGTACCTCGGTCTCCAGCTGGCGTGGATCCGAAAGAAACTCCGTTTATTACTAAACATCTGGCTGGAAAGTTGAGAACAAGACACAAACAGAGGTTAGTGGGAAGGAGACAGGTGGGCAGAGCATGGGGAGCTGCCAGGATGGAGCTGGCCTCCTGTTGCTGGTGGGAGAGAAGGCCCCCTCCCACCCAAACCATCCTCCAGCCCACATTCCCAGAATGTAGATGTTCTCAAGCTTTGCATGAGGATCTCCTGGGGAGAAGGCTAAATGTGCAGCCTTCTGTGTCCGTTCTCCAGAGATTCTCCTTTGCGGGCCTGGGAAGAGGTCCGGCTATTTGCATTTTCAACAAATACCCCACAGGATGCTGGTGCAAGAAGTCAGTGGACCATGCTTTGAGAAACACTGCTGTAGCACCTCATCGCAAAGCCCCAGAGAGGGGAGGCGCTGGTCCTGACGATGCCATGCCCCAGGAAGTCCTGCTCCTCAGAGTCCTGGGAATGTGCTCGACATGGGTCCCTCCACAAGCACCACCGAGGGTGTTACCAGTCAGGGGTGTGTATGGGTATGTGTGTGGGGTCCCATCTGGGGCACCCACCCCCATGGGGCCCAGACAGCCAAGATTAAGAATCTTGTCATTTAACCCAAGTCTGGTGCCTGACTTCCCAGAAGTCACAGCTTAGCCTCCTGAGGTCCCTCGGTAGAAAGGACACTCCACCACCATCACCATGAGCCCCAGCCACACAGACATTCCAGGGCAGACAGACATAAGGCCGGGAGTTAGTGACAGCCACGCACTCAGCAATAATCTGTTCCTAGGCCTTCAGGGGCCTAGAGACCCAGAGCAGCTGTGCGGGGTGACACAGGTACTGGCCTCCAAGCTAATCTCTCTTCCCAGAGCCTTGCTGTTCGGGTAAGATGAGACCAGAGTGCACTGGAAGCCGCAGAGCACCCTGGCTTAGCTGGGCAGTGTTGCGGCAATGCCAAAACTTCTGAGTTCCTGCCTGAAGACGGAGATAACAGCGATGGCCTTCAGGCCATGCCAGAGAATCCAAGTGGGGCTGCACCGTGGATGCTCTTTTAGGGAGCTGCTAGCCTGGCCTGGTCAGTCATGGTTCCCCTCCCGCCAGCCACAGACCTGGAGGAAGAGTCCTGTCCACCTGCTTCCTACTGAGCCCCCGGCCAGAAGTGTCCTCACTGAGAACAGGGAGGGAATGCTGCCGCCAGCATCCCCTGCATGGAAACCACCTCCTCCCAGAAACCAAGAGAACCAAGAGCTCCCTATCAGCTTAAACATCACAGATTTTCTGCCCAGGACCCAGAGGCTGAGAGTGACTTGATGGCTTTCACAAGGACACACAGCATCAGGTGGCAGAGGCAAGCTTCCGCCGCGCCACCTCCTCCTGACCACAGAGCGGCTCACCTCGTCTCCCCTCCCTTGTTCTGGGACCCGGGCCCAGCATCATGCCCGAGGCTCAAGGCCCAGATGCCGGGCTCGCTGATGCAGGGATGATGTGTGAAGATGAGACAAAACAAAGAGATGGGTAGAGGACAGGTAAGAAATGAGGTGGAATTGAATCCTTGACCTCCAAGCTATATCTCCACAGGAGCAGCCACTTTCCCACACTGTGAGTGAGGGGGCCTTTCCTTATCCAAAGAGGCTTAAAATTCCACTAGTATGAACATTATGTGGGGGGTAAACATTATTTCTTGGTTCTTCTTTCAAGGTGCAAAAGCTCCAGGCAAGTCAGATCAAGGGGAAGAAGATTGTTGGGAGCAGCAAAACGTCCCTCAGTGAGGAGGAAAGGCATTGTGGGAGAATCCCAGGAGGATCCTCTGGGTTAGCAAAGCTGTGGACAAGGGTTATACGAGACAAGAGCATTAGTCGTTGGTTGAGTTTACGTAGGTCCTACAGCGGTTCTTAGTCACAGAGCTCTCTTTCCAGCTGGCAGCTCGTTCCCGAGAGGCGAGTTCAGTGTCTAGCCCTTCCTAGAGGAACATGCTGGGGGAGGGGTCCCTGCCCTCACATCCCAGGATGGTGCCCACGATTACCTGAGCCGTAAGCACCTGTGGCCAGCAGCCTCCTCCTCTCTCCAGCTTCCGGGGAGGGATGAGGGTGCAGGGATGGAAGAGTGAGGGGGAGCGCGTGGAAACAGAGAAAGAAAGAAGACAATGGAATGAATGGAGGAGGTGATGGGAAAGGATGGTGTGGACAGATTCTTCCACTCTCCCAGGTGACAAAAAAGGTGAGTCCAGCCTGGCCCCTCCAGAGAGACTCTTGGTCTGTACCTGACAATACCTGGGAGTCCCCAGAGCAGGCCCATGTAGTGGCTGGAGGCAGGTCTGAGAGAGGATGAGACAGAGGATGAAGAGGAAGAGGAGAAGCAAGAGGAGGTGGTGGCCCCACAGGGCCCCTACCTTTCCCCAGGGCAGAAGGAGGCGCTGCCCGGCCGGTGGCAGGTGGCAACGGGCGGGTAACGGGAGGGCGCTCCATCAGGTACAGGCGCCCGCCGCACCTCCAGGGGCCGTAGGCCCCCATTGCGGGCCCGTTGCACGTGCTCAAACAAGAGCGCCAGCTCTCTGCAGGAGAGGGCACCGTCAGCAGCAGGCAGGGCCCTGGCAGCACCCCCTCACCCGGTGGGCACTGAGCTCCTGAGCTCACATCCTGCCAGGCCCTGCCTCTCTAGGGTGCTCCAGGGGTGCGGGGTAGGGGAGACTAGCCTTCCTTCCTCCCTTTCTACCCCTGGGCAGTCCTCAGGGATGCCAAGTATGGTTGTGCAGGCTTGGCACACTGCAGAGCACCTTCACGAGGTGGCGAGTGGGCGCTCAAATCCAGTTGGCCGTGCTCAGCAAGCTGACCGCCTGGACAGGGAGCTGTGCCTCCCCGGAGACAAACAGCAGCCCTGCGCTCCTCAGCCTCCAGACAGGACTCTGGGTTTTAAGGGGGAAACTGAGGCTGAAAAGGGAGACTTGATAGAGTGACTAGCCCAGCTTCCTTCCCCTGCAGCTCTGGGCTCTCAGGGACTAGGTTTGGGGCTCAGCTTCTTCCTAATTCTCCAGGTATTTCCTGTTTCCATAACCCGAGGAAGCAGTCTCCCCTTTCTGCCTTCCCACTGTATAGATGAAGGAACTGAGGTCCAAGGAGCAGGAGGCCCAGTGGACCCAGAATCTCCAAACCAACCTCTGTCCCTCTTACCAGGGGACCAATGACTACCTTACCCCCAAATCTTCCCTCGCCCTCACACACATATCGTATTTCTCACAAACCCGCCCCTGCACTGCTCCCCACGGCCTGGCCTTGAGTCCTTAGGGCCCCTCCTGGAAAGGGCAGCTCCTTCTAATCTAACTACCCTCCTCCTCTCTGAGGTGGGAGCTTGCCTCCAGCAGGTGGAGATGGGGGTGACCGGTGTGATTACAGCAGCCCCCCTTCCCAGCCCCTTCTCTCCTGCTTCTCCTCTGGGAATCCCGTGGGGTGGGGAGGGAGCGGGGAGGGGGCAGCCAGGTGTAGGATGAGTGGGGTCGTGCAACAGCTGCTCTTGGAGAACTAATGAGGCAAAAATAAGGCACCCACAGAAGCGCTGAGCACAGCAGCCTGGCCCGCCTTGGCACCCCCTTGATGCCCACCTGCCCATGGGACCAAGTTGTGCTCCATGGTCTTCATTCCTGCCCAAGGGCCTGGCCAGCCACCTGGCCACACAACCCTTGACGATGCTATTAATAATCCCCTGCATGGAGCCACCCCTGCGCAGTCTTCCCCCGGCCTGGGCCAGTGGGGCGAACTTACTTCTGGGCACTAAGACTGCTGCCTGGCACAATAAAAGTAGATGCACATTCACACACAGGGGTGCGGTGTGGGCCCCTGCACCCAACCCCGGCACACTCATTCTTGCCGATCCCACACTTTCTCTACCCAGCTGCAATACGCCAGGCTGGCAAGAGCTAACACTGCCCCCAACTCAGACTGAGGGGAGATGAGCTGGCTGTGCCACTGCCCTGAGTGGCATTGGTTCTGGATAAGCGTGGGGACTGCCAGCACT
The DNA here is from genome assembly GCA_004026545.1 of Mormoops blainvillei. Classification (NCBI taxonomy): domain Eukaryota; kingdom Metazoa; phylum Chordata; class Mammalia; order Chiroptera; family Mormoopidae; genus Mormoops; species Mormoops blainvillei. The sequence goes on along the minus strand of PVJD01002702.1, from coordinate 135,911 downwards.
CCAGGGCTCAGGGCGGGGCTCCACCCCATGCCCTGTGCCCAGTGTCCACAGCCTTCCCTGGGCATAGAGAGTGGGAGAGGACACCCCAGGCTCCAAGTTAGGTAAGATCAGCAGAGCCAGCCGCAGATGCTCCTTTGGGAGCCATCACCCCTTTCCCACCCTCCAGGGCTGAGTCCCAGCCACCTGTCCTCAAGGGGCATTACCGCCAGCCCCTTCCCCCACCTTCCCCCTGCATCAAGGCCTACCTGAAGGAGGGGAGGATACTGTCATAGTAGTACCAGGTGGCCGTCAGGTAGGCCCGGCTCATGTCGGTGGAGTATAGGCGCCATGCAGCCTGGTGGTATGGGGGAAGGGAAACAGTGGACAAGACATCAGTGAGGGCTCTCAGCCCCCCACCAGCCCACTTCCCGAGATTACCCAGGCCTTGAGCCAGCTGAAGGGTATGCAGAACCAGAAGCCAGTTCCAATTCCATAGCCACCAGCAGGGCCCACCAAAGAAATGGTGGCCTAGTGAGAAATGACTTCCCCAAGGTGACGAGCAGATCAGCCTCAGGGGCCCAAGATTGCGGCTCTAAAGAGCTGGGGTTTGGTCATGAGGCAGATGTGGGTCTCCAGTCCCCTTATGTGTCGGGGCCAGTTAAGTAAAGCTGCTGACCTCGTCTGTAAAATGGATGTCATGCTACTTACCTAACCGGGTGTTGTGAGGATTAAGTGGGCAACTGTATGTGAAATGCCAAGTGTAGTGCCTGGCACATAGCTGGCACTTAATGCCAAGCTCCCCTGTTAAACTCTCCTGTTATCTCCCTCACTACAGCTGATAGATATCTATTCATTGTGTATTTGATTAATGTCTTTCCTCCTAGACTGTAAGCTGTGTCTTGGTCTCCACTACATCCTCTGGCACATGGTGAGTGTTCTGCAAATGTCTGAGGAATGAGTGCTGACTGAGTGAATCATTATTACTAATAATAACCCCACCCCACCTTTCCCAGCTGCCTGTCACTGCCCATGGGGTTGAGGAGGGGAAGATAGAGCATCACTGCCCTCAGCATTCATGGACTTGCGAGGCTTCCTCTGCAGCAGCAGGGATGAACGCCAGACAAGAGGAAGGTCTGTTTCCTTCCCTCCAGGTGAGGAGAAGCGCCAGGGAGGGACTGTGAGTGGGGAGATCAGCGTGGGCAGGGAGGCATGGAAGCTGTTAGTCAGAGCAAAGTAGGACTGGCCCTGGATGCCCCGTTTTTTGGGTGCCCCTTGCCCTTAACGGACTGTCCACTGGTGAACTCAACAGCCAGGCACCCTCCCAGGACAGGAATATTTTTACTTCCTGCTTGCCTAGGCCCCTGGCTTAGGCTGGGGAGCAGCTGCCAGGCTGTCTCATTAATTATGGGCACCACAATACCAGCTGTCTCTCGGCATGGACAGTGCCAGCCGCCTGCCCCTACAATGCCCCTTGGAAGGCCAGCTCCCAGGGGACAGTGGGCATTATGCCCCAGGGGATGCTGAGAAGGAAAGGCTGGGCTGGTAGCCGTAGATAGCAGGGATGGGGAACAGAATTCCACCGTGGGGAGGAGAGATAAGAAGGGTTGAGTCAGACTTGGGGTGGCGGGTCAGAAGGTGCCATGCCAACATGGGCTGTGCCAACATTCCCTCAACTGTTTCCGCAGGAGTGTCCCTTGCACACGCTCCTGACCAGGGAGAAGCCAAAGCTGAGTCACAGAGTCACACAAATCAGAGCCCTTGTCTCAGCTCATGCCCCATCAGAATGCCTCAGCGCAGTGGGGGAAACTGAAACCACACACTCCTGTTTTTTTACCACCCCCTCCCCCACTCTGGCTGCTGATTCTCTGTCTCCTTAGTTGGCTCAACTTTTCCTACCCAGCCACAAAATGTTGAGGCCCCTAAAAGCCCAGCTCTGGACTATCTTCTCTGCTCCCTCTTCCCTCTTCCCACTGGGTGAGCTCACCCATGCCCAGGGCTTTGTTATCGGTCTATAAGCAAGGGCTCTACGTCCCTGACCAGCCCATTTCTCTCCTCTCAGCCACACGCCTGCACATCCAGTTGCCTGCTCAACATGGCCACCCAGGGGCTCAGAAGACCCTCAGACTCCACGTGCAGTCACCAAACTCACACTCTTCATGCCCCAAATCTGGTCCCACTCCAGGGAGCAGGGCCATCAACCATCCCATTGGGCATGCCTGCCAGAAACCTGGAAGTCACCCCAATACCCTCCTCTCCCTCACTCCTGATGTCACTAATTTCACCTCCCGAATATGTAGAATCTGTCCATTTCTTTCCATCTCACCTGTTGCGACCCTAGTCTGCATCGCCCAGCAACCTACTTCACCCAAACTGTTGCCAGAGTCTCTTGTCTGGTCTACCACACATACCCAAGTCACCCTCCAATCCACTCACCACTTTTCAAAACACAAATTGGATCATGTCATCCACACCCCTCCTTCAAACTTGTCAGTGGTTCCACATTGCTTTAGGAAAAAGTTAAACTCCCCCCTATGGCCCCCAGGTCTGGGCCTGGCCCACCTATCCACTATCCACTCTTCCGTCAGCTTTCTGTTCCAGCCCTGCTAGCTTCCTTCAAGTTCGGCAAACACCAGGACCTTTATATATGCTGTTCCCTTATCCTGAATGCTTCACCTAATTAATACCTGCCCATCACCCATCTCTCAGTGCAAGTGGCATTTTCCCACGGTAGTCTTCCCTGAATGTCCCTTCAAAGTCCCCAGTTAAAAGTTCTTCAGAGAACCATTTCTTTCTCTCAAGGTATTTATCTCAATATGTAGTTACGACATTCACTGGTGAGAGGAGGGCTTGTGGAATGAATTAGTGAATTAAGGTGTTAGGAGGGGAACAGGCTTACTGATGGCTACACAACTGATGGGTGTCTCCACCGGGCACCTAGGGCCTCTCGTCCAGGCTGTATGCCACTGCAGGCCCCGTAGGGTTGGAACCTGAGTCGGCCAGTGGGGCAGCTCTGGCTAATCCTAAACTGGGCAGGTGGTGCACAGGGACATTTTCAACAATCTGAGTCAGCATTCCAGCTCTGTTCCTGACGTGGCACATGACCCAGAAAAGTCACATCTCCTCTGTGAGCTTCAAAGTGGAGTCAGAGTTGTGAAGCTGGGACACAAGAGTCAGCACCTAGCGTTGACACACCAATTCAGTTCAGGGGCTTCCTAGGCATCCTGTACCTGGATGAGGTTGGCCGCTGGCATCCTGCGCTTCTCGAAGTGCTTCTGCCGGTGCTGCTCCTGCACCTTCAGGGCAAAGCCAGAGCCGAGGATGCCCTAGGGGGATAGGCATGGTTGGGGAGAATGTGGTAGTGGGGACAACAAAAGGCAATGTCTGCCCCTCTGAAGTGCCCCCCCACTGCTACTGCAGGATAAGGGCTTAGCAGGCTCTGCCCCTAGGCCCCTCTATACCAGGCTGGCGACCCCAGGCAGAGCAGGACTCACAGCAGGCAAGGCAAAGAAGGAGATGCCTAGTAAGGCGAAGCCGGCAGCCAGGACCCTGCCAAGCCATGTATGAGGCGTCTTGTCACCATAGCCGATGGTCGTCAGTGTAATCTGGGAACACAAATGGGTTACCCACAGAGCTGGTCACAGGGGACACCCTCGAGAGGGCTAGAAGCCTGATCATGAGGGAAAGGACCCTCATCGTTGCTCACATGGGGCTGGTCATGGGGACTGGTTAGGGACACAGACAAATTCTGCCCCCACCCCTAGTGATATAGGTCACAGGGCCTTGACATCTGGGACTAGATGGGGCACAAGCAGGTCCACCGGGGCGAACTTGGGGGGGCGGTTGTAGCATATAGGCTGGTCATCGAGGGGTCTCAGCCGTAGCCGAGAGGACGGGGACAAGCCCGCTTAACCCTGAATTGAAGGTCACAATGGTCAGGGATGGTCCTAAAGGGAAGGGTGGCCCTACACAGACCCTCACCTACCGTTCCCCACCAGAGTGAATCAGCATAGGAGGAGAAGTCGGAGTTGGCGTCCTTCTCGGCCAGGTAGACCAGGAAAGAGGCGAAGATGAGCACCAGGAACCCAATGTACCAGGCGGTGATCAGCTCCTGCGGGAGCAGCGGCGGGTGACACCATAGGCAGGGCCGAGGAGGTAAGGCATGAGGAAGTGGGGAACGCTTTGCCCATCCGGGAGAGGGAGGAGGCTCCCAGAATGGCCAATGGCAGGTGTTGGAGAAGGGAGATAAAAGTACCCCACCTTTGCACAATAGGTCTCTGACCCGGTTCTACCCCGCCTTTCTCATCTCCTGCCCTCAGGGAGGCCCTGCCCCTCCTTCCTGAAAAGCCCGGGCCCCTATTAAAACCCGCAGGGCACGCCGTGACCCCATCCTTGACCCTCCAGGTTCCAGGCTCAGACCTTTGCCCCCAGGCCCATCTTGTCCTACCCCCACAACCCTACTTTCAGGCTTCAGTCTGGCCCCACATCTAGCCCTGCCCCAGTCACACCCTCAGACCAAGTCCCAGCTCTCCACTTTGCTGTGCTCGTAGACCCGCCAACCTAGAAGTTTCTAAGTGAGACCTTCAAGCCCTACCTCTAAGGCCCTGCCTCTTGGCCTGATCAAGACTCCTAGACCCTGCTTTGGCCCACACTCGGCCCCCACTTTGTCCCGCCCCTTAGGCCCTGAGTCCAGACCTCCAGGGTCCACCCCCATCCTGCCTCCCTCTTTGCCCTCCAAGCTCCCGCCTGACCTGCCCGACCTGCCCCCGCTTCTGACCCGCCCCCAGCCGGCCTCACCTTGCTGTGAGCATAGACCACCGAGCCCAACAGCTTCCAGGTGCCGCCGCGGCGGTCCATGCGCACCATGCGCAGGATCTGCAGGAAGCGCATGCTGCGCAACGCAGACGTGGCAAAGATGTTGCCCTGCGTGCCCGCGGCGATGACAGCCACTGAGGCCACGAACACAATAAAGTCTAGGGGGAAGGTGATGGTGAGGTACGGTCAGCACCAGTGAACCAACCCATCCTTTGTCAAGAGCCCGAGGTCGGGGATTCCTGGGATCATGGTGGGGCCGTGTGGGGGATTGGGAGGTTCCACTGAGTCAGCGCCAGCAGCCAGGGTCTGGGTCAGGGGTAGGGTCAGGATGTCAACTCTGGGTCTTAGGGTCAAAGGTCAGGCACATGGGTTTGAGGGAAAGGACTTATTACCGATGACACAGAAAGGTTTCCTGGCAAAGCGGAAGCGGCCCTGCCATCCTCGGTAGCGGCAGCAGCATCCCGCGGACCAGACGCGGATGATGTACTCCAGGCCGAACACCACAATCATCACAAATTCCTGTGGGGCCAGGGGTCTGAGTTCTCCCCAGTCTCCAGGATGGCGGCCCAGGTCACACAGCCCAGAAAGAGCCTGGAGTCCTTTACTTAGGGGGACTAGGACTCCTCAAGCCACCTCTCCTGGCAGTTCTTACACCTGGGTGAACCTGAGGAGGATTCTCAAAGGCAGGTGGCCCCTTCCAAAGAGACCCGCCCTCCGAGTCATCCCAGACTCTACAGCACACTGAGTGACATAAAGGGTGGCTGTCTTCCAGCTGTCACCCTCCCGTATGCTTCTGATTAAGGAGAAAAAACAAAACAAAACAAAACAAATAACAAACATCTCGCCAAGGGTGGAGTTAGCAGTCTGGGTGCTGAGAAAGAGTGGGACCTCCTCACCTCCTCTCTCTCAGCCCATCATAAGCCCTGGTCCCCCAACACCTGCTATAAAGCAGGAGATGGAACCCAGAGATGGGCGGTCATCAGCTCAGGGAGCACAGAGCACGGCAAGCCACTCTCTGAGCCCCGGCATGAGAAGCCTCTCTCCAGCCTTCACGCTGAACCCAGAGATGCCGCCTCACGCAGCCTCCCTCAGACGGGGACTCCAGCACTCACCAAGATGAGGAGACACTCATTGGCAAGTTCCTGGTGCTCCTGGATAGTGGACAGCACGGACAACACCAGGCAGCTGAACACCAGCAAAAATCTGCAATTGCGGCATGAAGGGAAGGGTTACACTGCTAAACGGACAGGATAGCCAAGGAACCTCGGCAGGGGGCTGCGGAGTCAGAGGAGGAAGGAAGCTTTACTTGAGAAGAGTTATCTGTCAAGCAGACAAAAGAATCAGAATCAGAGCTCCCTGGAGCTGCGGCTCTGTGCTGAACGCCAAAGGGAGAAGCCCCCCAGCTCCGGGCTACTGAGCTCACAGGCACCTTAGAGTTCTCTCCACCGCCCTTGACGCGGGCTGCAATTCAGAGAGGTAGTCACGCATTTTTGAGAGGTAGGTTGGTCTGGGCTGGCAGTGGGGACAGGCCGGCCCAGGCTCCCACAGCCAGGAACACCTCCAGGCTCAGTCACCCTGAAGTGTGACCTCAGCCCCTAGCTCAGATTCAAGGCTGTCTTAAGAGAAGTGCTCCGGAGATCAGCCTCTGGGGGGTGGATAGCAGGGAAAGTCAGGGACTGAGGGAGGGGAAGGACCCTCAGGACACACACCCCCCACCCCCACCATTCCCTATGATTCCTGAGGTGGCAAAAAAGCATGGCTTCATCTGCAGAATGGGGTCAATTACCCCTACTTTTATGGGTCCTTGAGAAATTAAATAAAGAGACAGCTATGGAGAGAAAGGGGAGCAGGGAGGACAGGTAGGGGAGAAGCATGCAGAGGGGAAGAGGGTGTGAAGAGGGGAATCGCGCAGCAAGGAGCCATGACACGGAGGCCTGGAACGCCCCTTTAGGCAGCGAGAAGTGACTGGGTGGCCCAAAGCCAGATTTTTAGACAAGGAAGGAACTTAGAACCCAATTCCTCCACCACTTCCCTCAACCCCAATTGCACACATGAGAAAACTGAGGCCCAGAGAGCAAAAGATATTGCCCAAGGTTACTCGGTATGTCCAGGGCGGGGCTAGAGCCAGGGTTCCCAAATTTCCAGTGGATGGGCAGAAGGGAAAGGGCAGCGGGACAGACGCCAGTGGCCCCAGGAGGATATGAATGTGTGAGGGAGGCAGGATGAAAGGCACAGCTGCAGATGCGGCAACAGGGAACGTGGCTGGGCTCCAGGAAGCGCTTCTCTTTGGGATGGGGTGGAAGGTGCTGGACAGGCACGTGCCCTGGAAGAGGCACCTAAAGGAATGGACTCTGGAAACCTATCCCTTGTGGACCGACCCACAGTCTTCTCCAAATGACCCCAGGGTCTCCCCACCTGGGACTGCTGGTGCTGCATTCTGCCTAGAACACCTTACCATGGTAGACTGCTGAGACTGCCCGCCCTCCCCGATGCCACACAACACCCCTCCCCACCCCACCCCGCCCCATTCTGAGGAGCCCTCTGGGATGACCCCTACCCTACTGTTCCCTCCCACTGCTGGTCTCCCTGTATGTGGCCCAAGTCACTTTCTGCATGGCTTTATTTGTGTTTATGTTTCATGGTGACAGAGGCATGGTCTGGGAGTCAAAGAGGCCTGGGTTTGGATTCCAGTCCTGCTGTGTGCGTGGCCCTGGGAAAGTCACCTGCCTTCTCTGAGCCAGTCTCCTCACTTGTAAAGCAGGGGCTAACAGGAGGAAAAACATGGACAGGGCATGGTTCCACTATGACCCACTTATACCTCCTTGGATAGGGACTCCCAGCCTGCTTGGAGGGCAGGTATAGGGCTGTGTCCCAGCATACGCCCCTCGGTGGAGGAGGTAGGTGGCGGATGTCAGTAAAGGGTTTTCAATGAATGAAGGAGGCAGAGGAGGAGACCTCCTTAGCCAGTTCCAGACAAGAGCTTAGTCAACGAAGACATAAGGTACGGGGGAGAGCACCAGCTCCTCCTGTTCAATTATTAATCACAGAAAACGCAGTGGCCACGTTCACTGGGGATAGGAACTGTCGCTGACACAGGGCTCAAGGGCGGAAGGGCCCTCCCTGAGGTCATCTCATCCAGTCCCCTCCTCTGGGAAGGGCTACAGCCAAATTGTGATGAACCCTTACCCCAGCGCTGGACAGTAGCCCTTTGGTCCCATTGCTCAACCACACTAGGGGCTTTTTTTCCTCAACATTTTTCTTTCTACACCAATAGTTATACAAATTCACAATAGGTGAAGTGAAAAGAGCATATTATAAAACATTAAGAACAATGTGATCCCAGTTTCTGAAATGCAGATATCTTTTGTATACTGTATACCAAAAGTCAGTGGGACTTATCTTTGGGTGGCAGAGTTTAAAGTGACTTGGCTTTTGTTTTGCTTTTTTGCTTCTCTGCATTCCCCAATATTTTTTAGAATAAACATGGGTAGCCCTGGTTGGTGTGGCTCAGCGGATTGCATGCCGGCCTGTGAACCAAAAGGTTGCTGGTTCAATTCCCAGTCAGATCACATGCCTGGGTTGCAGGCCAGGTCCTCAGTTGGGGGTGCGCAAGAGGCAACCACACATTGATGTTTCTCTCCCTCTCCTTCTCCCTCCCTTCCCCCTCTCTCTAAAAAATAATAAAGTCTTTTTTAAAAAAGAATAAACACGGATAATCACAAACTAATATTTTAAAACACATTTCTTTAAAAATACAAACAGGAGGGGGGCCGGGGGGTGGAAAACCACTGTCAGTCCTGTCCTACCACTTTACACAATAGCCTTTGCCATTAAGCAGGTGTGACAGTGTGGCAGCCTCTCCCCAGAGTCCAGCTCACATGTCCAACTGCCTACTCAACGTCTTTCCTTGGATGTCTAGTGGCCTCTCATACTGAATGTGTCCAAACGCGCACTCTCAATTTGCCCTCAAATTTTGCTCCTCTCCAGGCTCCCCATCCCAATAATGGCGCCACCCAGGGATTGGGCTGAATATCTGAGTGACCCTTGACTCTCCTTTCCCTGACCCTCCACATCCCATCCTTTAGAGATTTCTGTTGGCTCTACCTTCAGAATATATCCCTGGACAGAGCACGGCTCACCACCCTGACTGGTCTCTTTGCCACCACGCTGGCCCTGCTGTCACCCACTCTCTTCAAAGCAACCAAGTCATCTTCCCATAGCGCAAAACGAGAAATTCTCATCCTCCTCAAAGCCCTCCACTGACTTCCCATCACACAGAGCAAAGTCCAACCCCTCAGCACATCCCACCAGGCCCTCTAAGATCTGCCCCCCAACCCCAGCCTCTTGAACGTGATCTCCCCTCACAACCCTGGATCACTGAGCTCCGGCCTCCTTGCCCTTCCTGGAACACACCAAATGTATTTCCACCTCCAGGCTTTGCACTTACTTTGCTGTTTCCTCTGCCTATTTATTGCCCCCTTACTCCTCTAGGTCTCTGTTCAAGCATCACTTTCTTGGAGTCCCCAACCAGCCTCTCTCCAAAATAACGGCCCCATCTGCACTCTCTCGCTCCTTACCCTGCTTTATTTATTTATTTTTTTCATAGTGCTGTTGAAAGACTGAGTAAATGAATAGCAGAATTTCACATTAAACAAATATCAGGGCATCATGTCACCAAAGCCCCCAGTTTGTACCCACTGAAGGAGCTCCCAAAGCTTTTAGCACATCCATCTCTGACCCATTGGTCTCCCCAGCATCCTTCCTGAGAAGGAAAGAGAAGGCAGTCCTCTGACCCTGACTGGCTTCGTTTGATAGATGCTGTTTAAAGAGCCCCGGGCCCTGACCGGTGTGGCTCAGTTGGCGGGGCATCGTCCCGCAAAGCAAAAGGCAGTCAGGGCAAGAACCAGGGTGGTGGGTTCAGTCCCCAACTGGGGCATTCACGATGTTTCTCTCTCTCCTTCCCTTCCCCTCTCTCTAAAAATAAATGAATAAAATATTTTTTAAATAAATAAAAAGCCCCTGAACTTCACTTTCCTCTGCCTTTATGCACTGGGTGGGAGTTTTCTTACCCTAGATGCTCAGTATAGCCGAACGGATGTACTTAGCCTGACAGAGAACACCTTGTGTTCCAGGCACCTGAATAATGGGTCCTATCTTCCAGATGCGGAAATGAGGCCCAGGGAGGGACACACTTGCTCAAGATCACACGTAAGCCAGTGACAGAGCTGGGGCTAGAAGCCCAGCTCAGATTGTCCGCCAGGCTGCCTTGGCCTTCCCGAAGGCCCCTCACATAGACACCCACTCTTTGGGCAGCAGGAGAAAGATCAGTATCTGGAGCTCGGGGAGGGAGGAGATGGGGGAGGAGCCCTGAGCTGGGGTGCAGTTGTGTCTGCCAGAACCAGAGTGTGACTTCCTTCACGCAGCAAATAAGGACTGGAAGGATTGTCTCTGGCCCTGTCTGGGGCTTCAGTTTCTCCATCCATACAAGTGTAGGTGGCACACAGGACCTGGCTGGCTTGGGCCTCTCTAGTTGCCCCAGCAGAGAGGCCAGGTTGGCAGCCACTTTCTAGGGCAATTTTGCCCATCCTGTCTGGCAATTTGGAACCCTTGCCCAGCCCGGCCCAGGAGGCAGAGCGGGACGGGTGGGCGTTGCCTGGCTGGCTCTCCCTGGTTGGGGCTCATTGTGAGATGTCACAACCCTTCCCTCCTACCTCTACCCCTACCCCCCATTCTAGACCATCCCACTCATTCAGGAGGGCAGCAAGGAGTAGGCGAATGGTTTGCTTAGAACTGTGGTTCTCAAACTAGTGCAGGCATCGGGATCAGCTAGAGGGCTTGTTAAAATACTGCCCGTGGGCCCCATGCCTAGGCTGTCTGCTTCAGGAAGTATGACGTGGGGCCTGAGAATCGGCGTTTCTGCAAAGCTCCCGGGTGATACCCATGTTGCTGCTCCGGGGACCACACTTCGAAAATCCCTGACTGAGCTTGTGGGAGTGGTTGTGGCTGACCAATTAGCAGCTACCTCGAGGCTTTTTTGAACAACTGCAATTACTGCCTTCTCCACTGCTCTCCCCCTAACCCTCACAGCCCAGCTCAAATCACTTCCCAGAAGCAGCCGCAGAACAGGGGAGTGAGGAAACCCCCTCTGGGTGGTGGGTCTCATGCCAATGCTGGTTTCACCCCGGATTCACTCGGTGACCCTGTAGCTGCGCCTGCTGGCCAAGGGTTCCTGCTGGCCCGGCGCTGGGCCAGGCCCTCGACACGTGTATATGGGCTTCACCACTTTCCACAGCCCCGTGCCAGCAGTGCTGTAATCACCCAAGGCTGACCAATGAGGAAGCGGAGGCTCAGACTGCTGCGCAACTCCGTGAATGTACCAAAAACCACTGAATTTTGTACTTTAAAAGGCTGTGTGTGTGTATGTTATGGTATGTGAATTATATCTCAATAAATCTGTTATGTGAAAGGAAAAAAAAAAGACAGGAAGGACGTTAACTAGATTGTCCAAAGTCATAAGGCTGGGGCCTGAACCACCGCCCACCTGGACTACCAAGCCATACAATCTAGCTGGGCCTCACTTTCCCTGTTTGCAACGTGAGGTGGGGGTTGTCGGCCTCGTGATTCTCCAGCAGTGGGGTAGAAGGGAGGTCAGCCATGAGCTCAGTTTCAGATCCTCCTGATTCTCTGGGATGTCCCTGAAGAAACAGGTGCTTGGAGGGTAGAACCTGGGGATATGGGGCAGGGAGGGGTTCTGCACAGCAGAAAAGCAGTTATCGTATAACCTCATCCAGCCACATTCACTCAAGAAACATTAATCACTCTCTACACTCAGCCAGGTTTATTGTAAAGCTAGAGATAAATAATCTAGGCCCCCAGGAAATTAACAAGTATAACAAAACAGTGACACGATGTACAAGATGATGACAGTGTGCCCAGTGCGGGAAATTAGTGAAGACGTGTTGGAAGAGGTGGCGAGGACAGGAGGATGAGGTCCATTGTGGGGGTGCCCCAAGCAGAAGAAGCAGGGCCAGCCCAGGGTGGCCAGCAGGTCTAAATGGTGATGGCCCAAAATGAAGGGGCACTGGAGAAAGCAGAGAGGGCCAGATCCGTGGGCCTCAGGTGGCACCCTCAGGTATTACGAGCATTATGCTAAAGGCAATGGGGAGCCACTGAAGAGTTTTAAGAGAGAACGACATGGCCTGATCTGTGTATCAGGACCACCACTCAGGGACAGTGTGGAGTGTGGAGCAGAGGAGGTGAGGCTGATAAGGAAAAACAAATAGAAGGCCCCACAATAACTCAGACTATAGAAAGATGATGTAGGGGGCAGTAAAGAGGACGGGATGCCCTGGAAAAAGTCTGAGGAGGTAGGACTTGGTGACTAATCGGGAGCGGGGACAATGAGGGGGAAGGACCCGTTTCTGGTGTCGACACCGGAAGGATGAAGGTTCCACGTGCGAACTACGATGGGGGAGACTCCAGTGGAGGAGCAGGTATGGGGGTGATGAGTCCCACTGTGGACACGTTGAGATGGAGAGGGCCATGGGACACTGGGCAAACACTCAGTGAGTGAGAAGAGAGACACCCAAACCAGAAAGGCAGATTTGAGGGACATCAGGGTAGAGGTAGTGACTGGGGCCATGGGAACAGCTGAGATGGTCCAGGGAGCATGTGGAGAATTTAGAGGAGGTCCAACGGAGCCTCAGACGTGTAGAGGGAGGAGAGACCTTCCACCTAGACTGGGAAGGAACAGCCAGTGAGATGGGAGGGAAACCAGAGGAGAGAGGTGCCAGGTCAAGAGAAGAAAGTGTTTCAAGAAGGAGGGAGTGGATGACAGTGTCAAATGCTGCCAAGAGGTCAAGCGAGATAAGCCCTGAAAAATGTTCACTGGATTTTGTGACAACCTGGTCACTGGGTACCTTGGCAAGGGCAGCCTCAGAGGGAGGAAAGGGTTGGAGCAGACCCAGCTGGGATGAGAAAGGGTGAGGGGCAGTGAAGAAGTGGAGACAGAGCGCATAGGTATAACTATTTTAAGAAGTTTGACGCAAAGAGTAGAGGCTGAGATCAGTAGCTGGAGAAGGAGCATAGGAATTTTTTTTTTTTTTAAGGCAAGAGAACCAGAATGGAGAAGGACAGAGGGAGAAGTTGACCATGCGGGAGAGAGAGGGAGTGATCAATGGATGACGTCCCCAGAGCAGCAGGGAGGCGAAGTGCTCGTGCGGAGCAGAAAGGACTTGGTCAGCTTCCCTGGCGGCCGGTGGAAAGGGAGAGAGACTAGATAGGACAGGAGGGTGGGGGACAGGGGAAACCCAGAGAGCTCCCACAGGGGTCCTACTTCCTCTGTGAAGAGGAGGTCAGGTTCACGTCTCAGAGGTGGAGAGCAGGGTGGATGGGGTGGTCAGAAGAGGTTTGAGACAGCCTGTGTCAAAGATGGGAATGGAAACTGGCCAGAAAAGGGGTCCCTTGAGAACACAGGACCATTATCCCTAACAGTGAACTGGGGGGAAAGATCTAGACTATCACAGGTACTCCGCACATGCATTTTTGGTTTTGTTTGGTTTGGGGTTTTTTGTTTTTGTTTTTAAGACTTGATGATCCTGAGGGGCAAGCAGACTGTGTGGGATGACAGGGACATGCCCCCCCAAATCAGGTTAACGTGAATGCAGAACCAAGCCTTGTCCCTTCCTTCCTCCTGGGCTTCCTTCCTTCCTTCCCTCTCTCCAGTGTCCCTCCTCCCAGTCAGCTCTGCCAGTGTCTGCCACCTGCTTGGCCACCAGCTGTCTCCCTCATTTGGCTTTAGGAGTATGTGACCCCTTCCTCAGGTTCCAGACCAGGACCCCAGAGGCAAGGATCTGTCTTCCCTTCTGGGGACAGATGGGTACAGTCTGTGCCCACCCAGCTGAGGGACCTGGAGGGCAGAAGCCATGACCGTCACTACCTTCTAGAGGAAAAGGGCTTCATAAGGCCCAAACCAGGGCTGGTGCTACAGAGGGGACTTCAGCCAGGCCTGACAGGCACTTCCTGATGGGGGCAGGGTGGCCTGGAGGGCCCCAGGCTCCTCTGGGAAGAACAGGCTCTTACTTTCCCTTGCAGGAGGATAAAGGGGAGGGCCAGTCAGCCAGGCCTCAGAGCAAGGCTCTTTCCAAGAATCCTCAGGGGCTGGGACGAGAAGTTTCCCCTGATCCAGCTATTCTAAATATGGCCAAGGGAGCAAAAGCATGTGACCCAGGGCCCCACACCAGGGCCGCTGCGCAGCCACAGCTTCTCTGGGCCAGGGGCCGGTGCTGGGGCTCAGGCCAAGAGATGAGGTCTCCATGGGGCCTCAGTTTCCCTGTCTGAAACATGAAGGCGAGGGACAACTCAATGAGGGATGAAGTCCCTTCAGTATCATGACTCTCCAGCAGCAAGGTGGAGGGGAGAGGGCTGGCCCTTAGCTCAGTCCCAGATTCTTTGAGGATATCCCTGGAGGGACAGCAGCCGCCAGCACATAGTACAAACTATGAAAAAAGTGCCCCCTCTTGGAGGACCGGTTAGAAAAAGGCATTCTCTTTTGCCTGAAAAATTATTAAAAGTTGACTCCTCTAGATGGTCCCTTTAGAAACAGGTGTCCCTTACTTTGAGCTGACCCACCCCTGAGCACAGTCGTGATTTCAGTGCATGCTCTGAAGCCAGGTCCCTTGGCAGGCACAGGATGCCCGAGGATGAGGGGCCCCCGGGGGGCGGCCTGGACAGCCACCACAGCCCTGGAAGGGCCAGCCCTATGTGGCACCACATGGCTCCATGCCCCTCTCCTGGCTGCGACTGATTCACCTAGAACTGGAAACTGACCCAAGAAAGGTCCCTCCTCAGTTGAGCTCAACCAATCGGATTGTCTTTTTCAGGAACGGAACTGAGGACCACAGAGGAAAGCTGGCAGAGGTGCAGAGAAGTGGAGAAGAGACAGCTGCTCCAAAACTCATCACCCCTTCTCTACTCCACCAAGCCCAGATGTGCTTCCCGCCGTGACGCTGCAAAAGTCTCCCCTTTCCTTGCAGCAGGTACCCTCCGCCTCCACCCGCCAAGTTTTCTTGAGCTGGTATGAATGGTCTCGGTACCACTGAGGTATGGAAGGCAGTGTCTTCTGGACCAGGTATTTAATGAGTCATAGGCTGGTGCTCGCCCACCTGGACCTGCCCCAACCCTTCCTACTTGCGCTCATTGCTTCCCTCTGCCATGCCGGCCAAAGTACCTGGTGTACCAGATAAGTGGGCTGAGCAGCACACCAACAGGAGCCAAGGGTGGGAACGAGGGGGAGCAGGGGCCATCCATCTGCTCAGGGCTGGCCAGGCGGTGCTGACTCCTCAAATAAACGGAGCATGGGCCTCCCAAGTAGGAGGCCAGCAAAGTAAGAGCAAAATAAGGGGTGGAAGACAGGCAGCCCGGGTTTTGGAAACTTAAACAAGGTGGCCAACAGAAACTGTCCCCCAGTTGCATCTGACCAGCTCCATGTGGAGTTGGGTGACTCAGTTTTACGCGCTGCGCTTGGCAGAAGATTTCGTTTGAACAAAGAGCATTGCCGCTTTTTTCAAAAGGGCAAAATCCACCATCTTGCAGGCTCAGGCCCGGGCTCCTTAACGTGATGGCAAGGAAGGCCCTTGCCCAGCCCACCACCTGACTCTCCAGCACTCCGTGCCCATCCTGGCACTTGGTACTCCGCTGTCATAGCTCTGTTCCCCCACAGCAGCAAGCAGGGCCTTTGGCCTTCTCCTTTGCTCATGGTGCTCCTCCTCCAGCCAGGCTCAGTTAGGTGGAAGCCCCCACCTCAGGCTCCTTAATATCCCGTCCCCATCTCTAGGCTCACCTTCATTCCCGTTCCAGCATTTACCTCAGCACATGAAAAGCTTGTTTTGAGTACCTGCCTCCTGCTACAGAACGAGAGCTGGTTGAGGTCCTGTCCATTTTACCTTGAATGCCCTGTGCCCAACTCAGAATGGTGCTGGATCTCTGACAGCCATCACCCAGCTTTCCCAGCGTGCATCACCATGCTGGCCACTCCCGACTCCACACTCCCTGTAACAGCCCTCCCTGTAACAGCCCTCCCTGTAGCAGGCTGGATTAGGAGGGAACCCAGGTGGGCAGCAACTCCGGGAACCACAGAGCCCAGAGCCCCAGAGCCCCAGAGCATTCACTCACTCAGTCACTCACTCAGTCCCTCACTCACACCTTCATTCTGTGAGTATTTGCTGAGCGCTCACCACGGGCTGGACACAAAGACAACATCCCTGCCTCCAGGGAGCTTTCATCTCACAGGGGGAGATGGATAATAGTCAAACAAAAGTTCAAAATGTGGACAAAAAAGGGGCTATGCAATAAGCCTCACAAGCTCAGGGAGGCCACACGGCAGGCCCGACAAGGTCAGTGACCAAAAGCAACCACATCGGATGTTGTGATCACAGATTCCTAACTGGGCAGGTCACAGCAAACGTTCAGTCCCAGGTCTGGAGCTTCCTTAGCAAAGGTCAATCTTTATCTTAAGGGAGCTCTGCCTATCATTCTTATGCATCTAGGATAACAGGCCTTTGAAATGTCAGAGTGATTTTCTTTTCCTCAAAGGCAGAAGAGATTTCCCCATTTGCTTTCTCCTGCCTCCGCTACCTACCACCAAAGGACTTCAGGTTCCTGCCTTACAGCTTCTCCTTTGATTCTAATGTATGTTATAAGCTGCGAAACTGTTATTCTCTGGAGCATTTGAGATCTTGCTCCCTGGCATATGTCGTCAGTTGGGATCAAATAAACTCATTAAAATCCTCTATAGGTTTGGATGTTTCTTATATTGACGAAAACGTCAGACGATGATGGAGAAAAATTAAGTGGGAAGAGGGGACCAGGAACATTGTTATGGGAGTTGGGAGGAGGTTATGTTGCAGAGAGTGGTCAGGGAAAGCGGCTTTGAAAAAGTGACATTTGAGCAGAGATCTGAAGGAAATAAGGGCGTGAGCCATTTGGGCGTCTGGGAGAAGAGGGAAAAGCGAGTGCCGGAGAGCTGAGCAACAGGGTGCCTGGTGTGCCCCAGAACCATCAAGAAGTGCTCCCGAGCCAGCGAGCAAGGGGAGAGTAGGAGGCTGGCAGGGCAGAGAAGCGGAGGTGGGAAGCAGATCGTTCGCTGCCTGTTGTGAGGATTTGGGCTTTTACTCCAAGTGACATGGGGAGTTTTGAGCAGGGGGAAACATGATCTGACTTTATGTTTGGCAAGAGATCACACGGGCTGTTGAGTGGTGCAGGGAAGAGATGGGGGAGGGGCGATGACATTTGCCCCATGTGAGTTGGGAAGCTCATAGTATAATCCAAGCAAGAGATGGTGGTGGCTTGTACTAAGGGGGAGGGGCGGGGCAAGAGGCATCAAATACTGATTCTATTTTGGCACTGAAAGGTCCCTTAGAGTTGATCAATCCTCTCGTTTATAGATGGGAAACTGAGTCCCAGAGAGGGACTTGACCTACATGTGACCATACAGGAGGTCAGAGGCAGAGCTGGGCCTGGCGCCCAGATTTCCCAGTTCCTACGGTAATTTTTTTTAATGTCTGTGCTTTCTGTAGGAGGACGCAGGCACCTGCCCCTCACCCCCACCTCAAAAAACGTTCTCATCTTGCTGCCCTTCCTACTGTGTGCACCGGGTTCAAGGGTTACCAGGGGCCTCTAGCTACTTGAGCCTGGCAGGGGTCAGGGTCACCTCTAAGGAGCCTTCTGTCCTCTGAATCAGCAGAACCTGTGCAAGGAGGAGAGGGAGGAGGGAGGGAAGAATCCAAAGCAGGGAAAGAGCTTAGTCCCCACCACTTGGTTTTCAGCACTCCAGGAGCAGAGAGGGCACCAAGAGCTGACAAGGTGGAACAGGATCTGTGGAGAGGACTGGGCCCCGAGACTGAGCTCAGCCTGGGAGTCCTGCAGACTCAGCCATTGAGGGTCCTACCCAGAGGGAGGTTTAGGGGGGCGTGGTGGGGGAGGGGCGTTTCTATGCCTTTGCTACGAACAAGCAAAGCTGCATGCAAACTCACAGGCCACACCTGGGGCAGTCGGTCACAGCTGCCCTGAGAGCCTTGCTTCTCGCTGGAACCCGAAGTCCAGGACCAGCAAGACTGATTCCGGTGGACCCTTTCCGCTAGCAAAAGCCTGCTGTGTGATCACTGGCTAGGAGCATCACTTCTCTGGGCTTGTCCCACAGCCAGGGTGGATGGGTGGTGAAGAGGATCTGAGGCCGGAGACGGGAAGTACACCTGCAGACCCTCCAGTTTCTTCGGCCTTTAACGGGAGAGGCTGCCCAGCCTGAGGTTCCAGCTTATTCAGAGACCTCAGAAAGGCAGCAGCCCGCTCGGTGGCTCTGAGAGAGGCGTCAGAGTTGGGGGCGGCAGAAGGCGAGGCGCAGGAGTGTGGACCGAGCTGGGACCTTGCCTCACTAAGCTCTCTATCCTGACTGTCATCACTCAGCTGAAGAGTTGGGAAACTACCACAGAGTCTCAGTTTACTCCTCAGTGCAAGGAAGGGGTTGAGTAACAAGGGCCCTATTTTGTCCCGGATCCCCAGGGCTGGTGATTTCAGCTTCCAAAACGCGAAGTGAGGCCCGGGGCAGCTCCTGAAGCTGCCAGTCCTGAGAGACACCTAGAGTCCCCATAGGAGGGTCTTTTACATTCCACTCGCATGGTGCTCCTTGTCTGAATGGACAGTCTAGAGAGACCTTCTACTCTAAAACTTCCCTATAATTAAATATATAAATGAAAGCAAGGAGGAGTCAGGGTAGACCAAAGCAGAACTTTCAATAGCTCATTAACCACAGAGAGGGTGCTGCAGGTCAGGGAAAGGGGACAAATTGCACCTCTGGTTCTGATGCCCCCACCTCTTCTGAGGAAGATAGCACCCTGTATGTTCCAGAGCCAAAAGTACTGGCGGGAACTCAGCTCCGACCCTGACCCCTGTCAGGCTCAAGCATTCAGCCTTGACTGCGTGACCTTGAGTAAGTGAACTGTCCCTCTCTGGGACTCAGTTTATCCGTCTGTCGATGGTGCCAATGATCCCTGGAGCTCCGTCTGCAGGCAGGGGTCTGGCCCGGAAGAATTCCCGCGCCCCTGTGGGGTTGGGGAAAGGCTTGGGTTCACATGGGGACACAGAAGAGGTTGACACCAGGCGGGGCTCTTCGGGAGAGGGAGGGGTTTCTGGAAAGGAGGGCTCCTGGGGGACTCCTCCCCCTGCAGGGCCCTCTGCCTGTCTCCCCTGCAAAGGTCCCTTCCTCTCCCTCAAAGGGCGCAGCGGCTCGGCTCCCTGGGGTCGGCCGAGCCAGCGGCCGTTTTGGCGCGGGGAGGGACACACTGGAATGGGAGGGGCGCGACTGGGGGCGGGGCGCAGTGCTGGGCGGGGCTCCGGGCCCGAGAAGGGCGGGGACTCGGCGACACCGGGCACCGCTCGCGGGAGGGGCGGGGCGGGGCGGCGGCTCCGGTTACCTCCCTGCGGCCTCCCCCAGCCCGCCGGCTTCTTTTTCCGTTTCCAAATTAACAATTGAAAACGCGGCGGCCTGAAAGGCGAGCAGCGGGCCAAGCGGAAAGTGTGAAGGTGCCGCCGCGTCTCCGAGGAGGGGGCGGAGAAGGGGGCGCAGAAGGGGGCGCGACAGCCTAAATGCCTGGGGCTCACCCACCCACCAACGCTGGGTGCGGGAACTGAGTGCTCCAGGACCCAGGGCCCCAATGCCCTAAGTCGAGTCCCGGCCTGATCTGGCCCCCGGTACTGCCCTGGCCAGTGTCACAGCACCCAGTGCCCAGGCTCAGGGTGGTGCCAGCACCAAGGGGGTGGGGGGGGCACTAAGGCTGGGTTACCACTCTCGAGGCTGAATGCCCAGGAGGGGCAGGTGCCAGGCAGCACCCTCACAGCACCGTTCTGAAGGGTTCCCAGAGACGGGTAGGTTTGCGTGTCATTTCACCTTACTGAGCCAGTCATTTCGCCACAAGCCAGTCATTTCGCCACAAGCCAGTCATTTCACCCGAGACTCAATTTCCTCATCTGGGCAACAGGGAGGGAAGATAATCCCTCCCATACAGGGCTGCTTGTGAGGGATAAATTGGATGAGAAGATGCGTGAGGCTGACCCCACAGACAGCAGCTATTATTATCTCATGTTGATAATGATGATGCCTGTTCCCCGCACCTCCACCTCCATGCACAGTCAGAGCTGTCCACCAGTGGGCAATACTGGAGCTGACTGGTCTTTCCCTCCCCTCACTTCCTTGGGGGCCTCCGCTGCCACACTTGACAAAGAAACTGAGGCCAGGAAGGTCCTTATAAGGGGCTCCAAGTCACATGTGAGTGAAAAGAACTAGGGCCTGAGCCCAGGTCCTGACCCCCAGAACTCTTCTTCTTCTTCTTCTTTTTTTAAATTTAATTTAAATTAATTTAATTTATTTTTAGAGAGAGGAGAAGGGAGAGAGGGAGAGAGGAAGAGAAACATCAGTACGAGAGGGAAACATCGATCGGCCAAACCTACAACCCAGGCATATGCCCTGACAGGAAATCAAACAGGCGACCCCTCTCTTTGTGGGACAATGCCTAACCGACTGAGCCACACCGGTCAGGGCCCAGAACTCTTCTTATGGAGACAGGTGGTCCCTGGGGTTGGGGCCCTGAGCCTTGGACCCCCCTCTCCTCAGTGACCTGAGAGATGGGTGCTAATACCAGGGCGGCTGAAACGAACGGGTGAGTAATGGAAAGAGTCCCCACCCTCAGGCCTCCAGGGCCATGGACAGAAAGCCAGAGGGTTGGATACCACCTGGCCCGGGCCCCCCGTAATGTAAGTTCCTTGAATGCAGTCACTTCATCTGTCTTGTTCACCACTATCTCTCCCATACCTGGAATAGGGCTTGGTGCACTGTAGGTTCTCAGTAAATATTTGTTGAGTGAATGAATGAGCAAGTCCCCTTTAATACTGCTTTGGGGAGGGGTTGGGGGAGTGTGCCCCTCTCCCCAGCCAGGAGATCTAGGCAATGGAATGGTGGAAGGAGACAAGAACCAAGACAGAGTAAAGGTGGGTGGGGGGCAGGGCACGGAGATAGAAGAGGTTTCAGAAGGGAGAGTTGAGAGCACCCCCATCCCCACCCCCAGCCTATTTACCTTGCAGGTCTGAGTACCCCTCCCCTCTTTACAATCCTACAATGGCTCCTTGGTGTTTAGAATCTAAAATCCAAGCTCTGCACCTCGGAGCACAAGGTTGTACTCACACTAGGTATCAGCCGCACGGTACCCCTCCGTACCTTGTACATTTCCATCTGAGTAACTTTTGTGCTCTCTCCTCTCCTCGGGCTTCTCCCTTCCTGTGCTGCCCCCTCCCCCAATCTCTGATCTGCTTTGGAGAGAAGTGCTCTCCCAGCCCGTTTGAGATTCCTGGACATCTCTGGGCACCCTAGGCCCCCCTTATGCTGAGGCTGTTTCTAATTCTGTCCACCACCCACCACCACCTCATTAGGATCCATCCACCAAGGGCAATTCCAGCTCTGACTCCCCCACATCCCCCAGGCTGGCCTGGTCGATGCTCAGACAGTATCTGGAAGGGAACAGAGAGACTCTGGTTGCTAGGGCCTTGAACATCAGTGAGTTGGGATTCTCCCACTGTCCTGTGAACCCTGTGAGTTCTGGGAAAGGGCATCTTGCTTGGAGTTGCCACAGAAGTGGGGGTGGGGGGAGGGAGGGTTGATAATGGCCCACACCAAACACTGGCAGAGCTGGGAAAGAATACAAATAGAGACCCATAAACCATAAGTCTAAATATTTAAAAGTTTAAATCAAGCTAACAAGCTGTTAAATAAAATATGTTCTATCCTTCCTGACACATATAACTTCATAGGATCTGGAAGGCCAGGTTTGAATTTAAAACCTTGGATTCCTTGGAGTCCCATGCTGATTGGGAAGAGATGGTCAGCCCCAGCTGCCCTCCCAACCCCAGCCCATGACGTGCCCTCTTCTCTTCCCACACGGGTCTCATCCTCCCCAGGAGGGGCCTTCGGTACACTGTGTGGCTGCCCCAGTCTGCTCTTCCAGGCCTCACCTACGCTGGCTGCAAGCGGCTGCCCTCGAGCCTACGTGTGCTCACACAGACAGTGACCCTTGGGATGATGAATCTGTAAAGAGGCCTGTGCAAGCCCTGGAAACAGGCACGGGAATTCGGCCAGGGAACTCCAGGGCTACCTGGAGTGTGTTCTAGAATAAGGAGGGCCGTGTACAGGCTCCCGGGTTGACGGCATGCAGGGCAATACAGGCCGAGCGGGCAGGGTTCTGCCCTGCCCCCAGACTGCACCCAGAGCGGCCCTGCTTTGATCTCCTTTATGTGCTGCGCTCCTGTGTCACGTTTCATTTAAAGAACCAGATCTACGGCCTAAAACGGTTTGCAAAGCACTCATCTAGATCCTTCCCTCCTTCTGAAGGCAGGGGAAGCTGAGGTTACAGGGTGCCAGGGACCACCATCAGGTAGCAGATAACAGCAAATCCAGGGCCCAAGCCTTAGACTCCGCCTCCCGCCCAGGCCCTGGCCTCCATGAGCACATTTCTGATTAGTAGGACCCAGTGCCTCCGGTGGACAGGCCATTGGGAGGTAGTGCGTGCCCAGTACAGAGTAGGCCTGCTGCTGCGGCCACCGGCCTTGACGGGGGGCTGCACCCTCAATTCAGGTCAGCCAGCTCAGGAGTGGACTGAGAGGCCCAGACCAGGCCCGAGAAGGAGAGGGAGTCCTGGTATAAATAACCGTGGGGTCCGGGATGTTTGGGCTGTCTCCTGAGCGACCGCTGTGTTTACCGCCCAGCGAGGGGGGGGGCGTGGCCCACACATTTGCCTCCCTGACTTGTAGCCAGATTTCTCCCAGAAGGGGTGGCCCAGGATTATCCCCAAACACTCCAGCTCTGCACCCCTCTCAGGTCTTCCCCCTGACTCTGCTCCAGCAAGGGCTCTAAACCTCTCTGACTTTGCCCTCATTTTTCAGCCCCAAATACGGCACAGCACTGCGTCTCCATCCACTCCAAATGGCCCAGTATTTGCCCCCATAAGTCCCAATTCTGTTCAAATCGTGGGAGGATGAGGAGCATGAGCAGAGCCAGAGAAGGCCCCAAGTAGAGGAGCTGGGTGTGCGCCAGGGATCTGAGTTGGGGCTGCTGGGCATGGGGGCAGGGACAAGCCTCTCCCACGGCCCTGGCTGAGACAGAGGAGGCCTACAGCCCCTGGATTAGGAGAGTATAAATCCCTCTCCCAGCCCGGTGCCCACCCCATGCCTGTCATGTGCAGGGCATTAGATGGCCAGACACCATCCTTTGTCACTCCAAGGCCAGCTCCTTTCCCCAGTCAGCCAAGCCAAGGGAAAACACTCTCGTTGCAAGAGGGCAAGTAGAAAGATGCCCGTCCCCATGGGGCAGCAGCTGCAGCCTGGCTGGTGCACTGAGGCACAGGGGCTGATGTGAGCTGAGCTCCAGCCTGCAGGACCGAACATACTCTGTCCAGCTAACTGACGGGTCCTGCTTGGGACATCAGCTGATTTTCACTGAGAGCAGAGGCTCAAAATTGGGGCTGCGTTGGTCGCAGGTCCTAAACAGGTGCATGGACACCTGGGCTCCAGCCACTTCTCAACTGACTGATCTTGGGCAAGTCATTTCTATGTTCTGATCCTCAACGTAAAATAGCGTCATAATATCTTCCTCCCGGGTCATTATGCGAATTCAGTGAGATTCACTGGGCAAACATTAATGAAGCCCCATCCTGGGCCGGGCATGCCTTCCAGTGCTTTGTGAACCAGGAGGCAGAAAAGGGGACACCCTTCCCAGTGTAGGCAGCATTCTGGACCCAGAGGTTGATGCTCAGAGCCGTGAAGAGACTCAGAGGGGACCAGGTTCTTACTGTGCTTTACTGTTGTTGGTACAACTGAGATTCTTGGGCTGAGTCTGGGCTCCAGTCTGGGCTCTGTCACTGGTCTTATTCCACGCCCTGTTCTGGGCCTCAGTTTCCCCATCAGTAAAACGAGGGGGCTGATTGAGGCAAATGATTTCTATGCCCTATTGAGTTGTAAGAGAGGGAGGGAGAGGGAAGCTGAGCTATGCTGAGCCACCTGGGCTCTGCCCCTTCTCCAAGGCACCCCACCTTTAGCTGGAACAAATCCCTGGGTATTCTCACGGGGCAGTTCTAAGGCCACTATCCTGGGGACCCTCATATCCCTAGAGTCCCTTTGCAGGCAGCCTCCGGGTCTGCACCCACCCGCTCTGCTTCCAAAGCCTCCTTCAGCTCAGCCACACACACCTTCCCCCAGGCCAGGCTTTGCACAAGCAAGCACCTGTACTTTCCCTATAGGCAAAGTCCTAGGGCTCCAGGCCAGGTCCAGCAGGGCCTTGGCAAGGTTAGTGGGCAGCTCCAGAGGAGCCCCTCAGGGGGCGGAGCCATGAAGAGAAGACAGAGGGAAGAAGGGGCCAAGTGGATGGCGTTCCCGGAGCCCCCTGCCAGAGTCTCCCCACTACCACCCTCCTTGCCAGACCCTCAGAGGTATTTCTAAAACACTAATATGCCCATGGCACTCCCTTCTTCAGTTCCTTCTCCTAAGCTTCGTCTCTTCCAGGAAGTCACTGCCTTTCAGTCTGACATTCTCAGCCTGGCCTTGCTCCTGTCTCAGTCTCTTCCCTGTGTACCTCCTGCCCCCTCTTGGCTCCCAATCTCCTGACCTCTTGCAATTCTTTGCAAATACCATGGTGGCTTCACCTCTGGGCTTGCCCACACTGGTCCCTCTGCCTGGAATGCTGTTCCCTGCTCCCTTTTGGGGAGTTGACTCCTTTTCCTTCTTATCTTTTAGGTCACAAATTAAACCTCTTTTCCCGGGGAAGCTTTCCCAGCCATGCCCATTTTGGGGCTGGGTTTGGCCCCTCCATGCTGGGCTCCCACAGGACTCTGTGGTGCCCAGACAACTGCCAACCTCCTGGCCCATATCCACCAGGGAGCAGGGGAGGGTCTGATTCACTGCTCTGTCCCCAGCGTCTGGGATAGGGCATGGCCTGGAGGCACTGTCAGTGAAGGCTTCCCAAATGAGAGAGAGAGAGCCAGAAGGAAAGAAGAGTCCCCAGCAGAAAATTGGGGTGGGGGACCGGACCTTGAACTTTAAGCCTGAGCTGGTCCTCATATCAGCCTCTCAGCAGGCAGGCCCATCAGGGCAAGTATGGCAAGTAAGGTCACAGCCCCTAGAGCTGGACTTCTGGGGTCTAAATCCTGGCCCCGCTGTCTATACCCAGACAAGTTACTTAACCTCTCTGTGCCTCAGCCTCCTCATCTGAAAGACGGGCATACCAATAGTGCCTACCTCATTGGGTCGATGAGAGGAAATGTGAGAGAAGGCACCCAGTTCTCAGAGCACTGTAAGGGCTCACTAAGCATTTGTTATTACTCTCTTTGTTACTGTTGACAGCAGGAGAGGAAGACTGCGACTCAGGGAGGTGACTGCTGGAAACCAGTGAACAGGAAGGTGTCTCTTGCCTCCCCACCCCACCCACACGCCCCACAGACACGATGGCTGCCCTCCCCCACCCCGCTGGTTGCAGCCCTGCAACCCTACTCCCACCCTCTCACGCCACAGACGGCTTGCACAATCAGGCTTAAATTCTCATCCTGCTGAGTATTCACAGCTTACTGGCTGTGTGGCAGTGCACAGGCTGAACCTTTCGGCATCAGTGTCCCCTTCTGTATAATGGGATGACGACAGTGCCTACCTCCTAGGGCTCTTGCAAGGATCAAATGAAGTAGCATGTGGAGAACATTTGGCACAGTACCTGGTATAGATTAGACCATGAATCTTACTACTCTTGAGAGAACTCCGTTAGAACAAGGAGCCTGGCTCCTGGCAAGTGCACTGTTCTCATAGAGTTCCCCAGGCCTCCAGCCTGTCTGGGGCTCCTGAGGAAAGGCATTGCCAGGCTGGTCGATGGGCTCTTACAGGGCTTATATACCACCACCGCCCCCTCCCCCTCCACTCCCCAACACCCCTTCCTCAGGGCTCAAACTAGTGCAGGTGAGAGTGAGATGAGAAAGATAAGAACAACAAAAGCACAATAAGCCCTTTGTTTTTCATAGCACTTAGTAATTTAGGAAGCACTTGATGCAGGAGGCAGCCCCGTGAGGTGGGCACGCACAGAGATGATCATGGTCATCCTACGAGGACGGAAGCTGGAGCCTCAGAGAGGTTGACTCACCCGCCTGGGGTCACACTGCTTTTAGGAAGCAGGAGCTGGAAGCAAACCCCAGCTTGCTCACTCCCAGGCCAGTACTCCTTTAACTGATTCTGGCTGCCCCTCCCCACCCCGCAACGCCCCTCCCAAATCTTGGCAAGAGCCCTGCCGGGGCTGCTGGTCAGTGCAGTCCAGGGCAGGCAGGCCCCAAGGGTCAGGAGTAGACAGCCGAGACTAACCAATCCATCCCTTTAATCCTTCCATTCCCACCCAGACTCCTCCTACTCTGGCCCCAGAGCTCAGGTGGGAGGAGGCAGGACGGTGCCCAGACTCAGGGATTTCACGCATCAGTAACATTTTCAAAAACACTTTGGGGACTGCGTGAGGTTATCAACTCTTTATTTTGCCAAGTAAGGACATTTTGGGAAAAAAAAAATTCCCAGCCCCATCATTTCCTAAAACAAAGGACATAATATCAGAGTAAAAGACAGTCCTTTAAATGGAATAAATTTAGCTTTATGAAAAACTCATCATGTTGTCCCTATTTCCCTCAGTTTTGCCTTAGGCCACTGAAAACTGCCATGGGTCTGCTGACGTGTCTGAGTATCAGTTGGAGCTTGGGTTTGGGAGTCGCAAGGACATGGATTCAATTCCTGGCTCCACCATGGACAAGCTGTGTCATTTGGTGCACATTACTTCCCCCCTGAGCCTCAGTTTCCCATCTGGGAAATGGGAACAATAACGGTGCCTGCCACGGGGCGGTAGTGGGAGAACTACATGGCCTAGTGTTTGCAGAGCATGAGCTCATGGGAAGGTACCAGTCAAGCTCTGCTTCCCAGCCAGTGGTGCTCCCCTGCTCTGACTCTGCAGGTCCTACGGAGAAGGTAGGGGAAGAGAGTCTCATCTCAAAGCCTTTGTTCTAGAACTCAGGACAAAAACCATGAGTGCTGCCAGCCCAGGACCTAGGGGTCCTTTCTCCAATTTCTCTCTGGTTGGCAAAATCGTTCTCATCCTTAAAACCGAGCCTCAATGCCACCTTCATTTCCTGGCTCAGCAAACATTCACTAATTGTCAGCCTCGTGCTAAGCACAGTGCTCCGCCCCCACCTCCCAGACCTCATCATCTGATGCGGAAGAGTGCAGAAGAACACACAGCGGTTGGGTGGGCAGAGTGCTGCGGACTCCGAAGGGACCCCAGTGCAGCCTAAGCGGGGGTGTGCAGGGAGGGATTCCAAGAAGAGGTGATGTTCAGACTGAGATTTGAAGGATGAATAGGAGTTCGCTAGATGATAGGGTGGGTGGGAGGCGCAGGAGTTTAAAAGAAGGAAAAGCACCTGAAGCGTTAAACAGCTCATTTGGGGACACCCCGAGTTGTTTCTTAGGTAAAGAGCAAAGGATACTTGAGGGAGGGTGTTCCTGACTTGGGCACTGGGGATAGGGGAGTCACTGGGGGGCAGGAGGAGGAGGGTCGGTTTGGAGGGAGGTGCTGAGGTGAGGAAGGGGGTGTGGAGGCGAGGCAGCTGCAGGCAGCTGCACAGGAAGCTCAGGGAGGAAACCACAGAGGGGGAGGCTGTCATCACAGAGGTGACCCCCAACATCACAGGGGTGTATGAGAACCCCCCCTCCATGGAAACTGTGCTCAGAGAGGAGGACCGAGGACAGAGCCCTGAGCAGCCCCAACATTCAAAAGGCAGAAAGGGCAGGCAGAGCTGCTGACAGAACTGAATGGAAAGAGCCAAAGAGGCGAGTTGACCAGAGTTGAGGAAGAGCACGTTGGAGAATGGGGAGCCCAACAGGCTCAGACTTCAGGAGGCACACGGCCGCTCCCAGAGAGCTGCGTCCTCGCTTTGAATCCCATCTCCACAACTTATTAGCTATGTTAACCTTGAGCCCTAATTCCCCTACCTGTAAAATAGGGTTAGTTTATTTTTTTAACAGAACAGCAGGGTAAAGGGCACAGGGGAAGGGGCTGACACCCTTCAGGAGCCTGCGGGGCATCCCCAGGCTGAGCCTCCCTCCCTCCGCCGGGCCACAGGCCACACTCTCCGGTCCCTCCCGGCAGACTGCCACCAATCCCCAGAGGCTGGAGAACTGGGTACGGGAATGAAGGTAGGGGTTGCTCCTTCCCTCTGAGATCAGGGGTGGAAGTGGGAGGCAGCGCTCCTGGGTTCTCAGCTACTCCAGCATGAGGAAGCGAGGTGGAGAAGCCCACGCGTGCTGCGTCCTTGGGGCAACCAGGCCCTTTCTCCCAGCCTCAGTTTCCCCGTCTGTGAAATGAAGCCATGGACCCGCTTCTGCCCAGAGGCCCTTCTGACTCTGAGGTTCTGCAGCCGGACGAGGGAGAAAGGGTGAGGGCAGAGAGGCCTATTCCCGACCTGCTGGCTGCCCCAGGGGAAGAGGTCCCACAGGGGTCTGGGTCCCCATTTGTGCTCAGGGACTGATCCCTCCGGAAGAGGGTGGCAGCCGGGCCAAGGAGGGCAGGAGCAGAGGCGCCTGAGATTGTGCTGACAAAGCTGTTCCTTCTCCCCTCCTTTTCTCCCTACCCCCTCCTCTCCCAGGGGACAGCCGAGCCCAGCAAAAAATAAACCGAAAGACGGTGACCTGGACGGGCCGAGGCTCCCAGGGAGGAGCGACAGCGAAGGAAGGGTGGAAAAGCAGCAGCCTGTGCCCACTCACCCGCAAAAGCCAAGTGTGCCTGGTCTGATCCCGTCCCCGCCTAGGCTCTACCTGTCCATCCTTCCTATTGTGAGGGAAGCGTGCCACTTGCTTCACAGGGACAATTATCAGAGTAAATCTTATTCGGTCCACCTAGACATGGGCCCCCAAGTTTTGGAAAGAGTGCCCCAGGGAATCTCACTCCACCACCTGGTTATTGGGCAGCCCCCACTGCTGTCTGAACCCCTTCCCTTTGCCTTCAGTGGCAACCACGGTCCATTTATTTCCAGCAAGCTCTCCCCTGTCCTACCGGCCTGGCCCGGATGTCCAGGGAGTCTCAGAAGAAAGCGCCCCAGATTTTCCTGCAGGGACTGGGGTTGGCCCCAGAGACCCCACTCCTCCCACTGTTGCCCAGATCTCCAGAAGCGAGGGAAGAGAGAAGGAATCGCTAAGCTCCCTGCTCCCTTTGCCTCCCTCCCTCCCTCAGGCTCTGCCCACGGATTCCCAGCCCAATTAGTCTGCTGCCTGGGGCTGCCCCTCCTTCCTCACCCCGCAGGTGCCGAGCCCCAGGGCACACAGATCCTGCCCTAGGGACAGAGTTGCCCAGAAAGCCTGGAGTCCTAGGGAGAGACTTTCTGGGAGACCCAGGGGCCTGCCCAGCACCCTCTCCCCAGCCCCTCAGAGCTGGGGGTGGGGGGAGAGGCAGCCTTCTGGGTGTTCTTCTAAATATTGCCCCGTCTTCTGAGGAACCTAGGAAGAAGGTGCTGAAAGAAGAACTCCTCACCCACAACCCTACAAAGCTCAGGGTTCTGAGAGAGCATCTCCTCCGGTTCACCCAGAGTCCCTCTGTGCCAGGCAGCCCTGAGTGTCCACCTTCCTGTTCAGCCCCATTTTACAGAGATGGATAGTGAGGCCGGGGGTTGGGGTGGAGGAGGAGTGGGTACCTTTTCAGTTAAGTGTTGGGGCTGAGATCTCTAAATCTCCTCAGGGATTCCCTGTCTCCATCCCCCAGGATGATATGCTAGGGACAGAGTGAGGAATCACCCTCTTCTCCCAGGGGTCCCTAGCTGTCCCCAAGTACCTCCCTGGGGCCAGGCTAACTGCATAGTTTGACAGGAAGCCCACACCTCAGCCTCACAGTGATGCTCTCACACCCTCGTCCCCGTGCACACATCGACACACACACACAACTGCTAAGGGTAGGGCCAGAAATGAACTCAAATCTGTCAGACTCAGCCTCTGGGGGAATGGCAAGTCCCTCCTACTCCTCCACTCCAGCCCCACAACTCCCACACGACGGGGCATGACGAGGGGCTGCCCCTAGGTCAGATGCAGAGAATTCCCCGCTGGGGCCCCTGGCCCACAAGAGGCCCCAAGACCCACACTGGTGCAGCAGAGGAAGGGGGCTGAGAAAACTTCCAGCCAGGGACGCCCCCCGCATGGCCTCCCTTTCGGGGCAGGGAAAGGGGCAGGGACTTAGGGACCTGCAGAGCCTTCTTTTCTCCCTGCTCCCAGGCGGTTTCAGCTCCCTTGTCTGGCTCAGAGAGCCTTAAATTAATCACCCACTCAAAGTGCTGCCATCAGCCCAAGAATAATCATCTCTTAAAACACTCCTGGCTCCAACATTCTGAGAATAGAGGCTTCTGCAGCAATAGGGATTGAAGTCAGACATTCAGCAGCGCTTCTTCCTCAGTGCAAAGAATGAATGTACTATGGAGTTGGGGCAGGGTGACCGACCACGGGAGGTCTAACCTGCTGCAGTGACCCCCAAAGTAGAACTAAGGAAGGAGGGAGCAAACAAACGGGTATAAGGGCAGGGAGAGCTCTAGAAGACTGGCAGGACAGGTCTCTCCACTCGCCCCTTCTTACAAAGACCAAACAAAAGGACAAAAGGACAGGGGTTGAAAAACAGCAGCACGAAATATTTGGGTCACACTCCAGGACTTTCCCCATCACAAGGCCAAGTTCTTGGAGCATCAGCCTTCCCTATCAGCTGGGGTGAGGAAAAATATTATCTGAAGTCCTGATCTGGGAGGCCGAAGGCCTGGGTTCTTGGCCCAGTTCCACCACTGACCCACCAAGTAGGACCTTAGCCAAGTATCTGTCGGTTTCTGTGCCATGGTGTGCCCACCAGCCCACCGCAGGGCTAGACGGGATCTCAGAGGGCCCTTGAGAAGAAGCAAAGGCCAGCAAAGTTCTAGGAAGCCAGCCGCCCTGCTCCCACGTGGTCTGAGGCTGCTCTCCAAGGGATGCACAAACACAAAGACCTGTAAGGGCAGCCCTGCAGTGTGGACAGGTGGAGGCAACACGCTCAAGGAATGGGGCCAACTCTGTTCTGTCCTAGGGCTCTAGGCTGGGATCGTAGGCCCAGGTGTGCGTCTGGGAAGTCAGTGAAAAGGTGAGAGCAGCTGTGCATTAGGTTTCTTTTCGTTGGATGTGTGCCGCCTGCGCCTTTGTGACATTCACGGACATGTGTGTCCAAGTTGCAGAGAGTGTGAGTATGGGCATGAGACAGACGGGCATGTAGCAGGGATATGTGTGCGTGCAAAGCCATGCACAGCAAAAGTGTGATTGTACTGGGTGAGGCTCGGCAGTTTCCACTCAATTCCACAAAATGCTACCACTGCCCACCTCCCGCTGCCTGTGTGCTGGGTGCTGGGGACAGAAAGACGAATGGCACAGGAGGAACCTGAGGGTGGGGTACTGCTGAAGCTGAGGTATAGGAGAAAGACAGCTCCGTGTCAGACCCAGCTCTGGGCTATGGCTCCTCCATGTTCACTGGGTGACCCCTCCTGTGCCTGTGTCTTTACCTGCAAACAAGGAGGATAAGGCACCCGCCTCACCTCTTGTTGAAGGACACATGAGAGTGGTTTATAGAGAGCACTTAGCACGGGGCCCAGCACAGAGCTGATGCGCCACATGTGATCAGAAACTGCAGTTCAAACACCAAGACCCAACCCAGGCGACTGCAGGGAGCAGGGGGAGGTCCCGGACAGGGAGTCAGGAGTCTTTGGGTCGAGTCCCGGGTCTGCCACTGATTTACTATGTGACTCTGGTCTCTAGAGCCTCAGTTTTCTCATAAGCAAAATGGGGCCATCAAATATGAGGACCCACCTGGCAGGGACGCCTGAGGGTTGTGGGTACCTTGGCTGGGGTTATCTCAATCCTGGTGATGTTCCTCTTCAGATGGTCGGGGGGAAGCTGGTGAGGGCTGGGGCTAGGAGTCTGAGGGCCCAGGAACAGCCACCACCTCATCTCCTCCCATTCCCACAGCTTCTGACCCCAGGGACAAGGCTGAGGGAGGATGTTTACAGAGCGTAAACCTTCACATAGAGAAAGTCTGCTGCACCGCTGGGGGCTGGGAGCGGCAGCGTCACACAGGGGCCGGAGGAAGATATGGGCGGATGGGGCTCTGCTCTGCTCCAGCCCCTTCCAGCCTTCTGACTTTCAAAGGGAAGCTGGGGTGGCCTTTGACAGGGTGCAGCGAGGTGAGCATTCCTCCAAAGGCTCAAAAAGCATGATGGGCAGTGATGTGTTATCTCTCAAAATTCAGAGAGCAGGACCTGTGAAGGGGTGCGGGCTTAGATCAGGGCCCAGCATGTAGGGAGGAGGTAGGGGCTTGGTGACAGCACCAAGGGCCTAAGGAAAAGAGGAAGAGCTTGGAGGGAGGCCAGCAATCCCTCATTCTAGATCTCAATAAGGAGAAGACAGGAGTCAGCGGTTCCTACTTCCCAGAGGCCACAGCTGTTGGCAGGAGAGGTAGAACCAGGGCCCGTCCTCTGGGCAATCTCCCACACCTCAGTGCCAGAAAAGGTACAGGTTCCGCGTGGGGCCCAGTCGGAGCTGCTGGCAGGTGTGAGGGAGGTGTCTCCTGGGGTAAGTGGACCCAGCTCACCCCAATTCCCTCCTTCCTGAGCCCTCCTTTTCCAGGCTTTTCTGCTGGGCTTTGGGAAGGGGGTCAGCTAGCTGCATGCATTGGACTCCCCTCAGTTGGGCTGCCCCTGAGGGTCACTGAGGACGGGGGAAGGGTTTGACCAAAAGCACCCCAGTAGGGCTAAAAGTCCAACAGCAGGAAGCACTTCCTGGCTCACTCAAGACCCTGCCATGAGTGGCTGAGAGATCCCACATCTGGAGCTCTTGAAGAATACGAGAGGCCTCCTGTGTGGCCCCCTCACTCAGCCCTAATAATAACATCCAACCCTCATACTCCAACAGGCTCTTGTATTTCACCAAGCTTTCCCTCACCCATTACCTCATCCAAGAGGGAGGCCGCAAGGTTGGGGGTTTTTACACGCTTTGATGGCCTAGAAATCTAAAGTTCAGAGAGGCCCAGTGATCAACCCAAGATCACACAGCACACAAGAGGTTGGGCTCCTGACCCCTTAGCCTGCTTTGATCTCTAGTGGATGACCAACAGCCTGAGATCGCAGTGCACTTCCTCCCCCAGAGCTCCTGAGAGATGCCTCAGCCCTGGACTCCTGGGGACAAATGTTCAGAACAAGCATGCCCCTGGCCAGGGCATTCCTGGCATCCGGTAAGGCAGGATGTAGGGCAAAGGTACCAGCAGATTTAGCTCCTAGAGAGGAAGGAGAGTTCCTTCCAGAGGAGGTGAAGACAGTCGCTAGCCAGGGGACACGAGGCGGGTCCTTCACCTTCCGTGACCCTTGTGAGGGCTGAGAGACTAGATCTAAAGACTAAGGACCCCCACCTCGGGGCCCTACTGGCTTGTCCAGGCTCAGCCATGGCTTGAAAATGTCACCTCCCAAGAGGAGCCCATGGGGGACGAAGCTGCTCCCCGTAGAGTATCTCACCTTCCTTGGGCCCGCCAGGCCGCAATGTGGGCAAGGGCACCAAAATGCAGCCACTCTTATTAGCAGTCCCTGTCCCTCAGCCCCAACCCCACCACCCCTTGTACCCCAGCACAGAACCCCCATCACTCGAACAGCTCTCTCTGCAGCAAAAATATTCATCCCAGGCCTCCCAGCGGGCAGTCGGGGTCAGGCCACTCCTCACCAGTGCCCCTCACCCGAAGTCTGCCATCAGGTCCTCGCAATCTTAACTCTCCGCCGGGGTCCCTGCACAAAGTCAAGGCTGCCACCCTGGGAGCTTGATGGCTGAGGGTAAGCTTCCTCTACCCTCCCTGCAGACAGGGGGCTCCTTTGCCAGCATTTCTCTCCCCTTCAACTTTGAAATTCTGTGAGAGCCCAGTTAGGACAGGGCAGAGGCAGGTGAGCAGGGACAGGAAGGAAGACAAACGAAAAGATGATGGAAACGGACAAGTAGTAGAGTGAGACAGGTGGATCAGTGAATAGACAGGTGGACAGACAGGCACACAGATAAGTGGACAGGTCAACAGAAGGAGGGAAACAGACAAGGAAAAGGGCTGTTGGACAGTTAGGAGGAGAGACGAATGGACAGGCCGGCTCTCTCACAGGTGGAAGCTCAGCCTGGCGAGGAACAGCCGGACAGTCAGGCGGACGGGCAAAGGGAGACCCTTGGTCTTGGCCAGGAGACCCCAAGCCCAACGGGTCCTTCTCTGAGAGCAGCACGAAGGGATTAGCAACAGCACATTTTCCAGGAACCGGAGGTCTCTAACCGAGAGTCCCAGAGCCAGGCCTGGCCCTTCAACTGATATCGGAGGGGCCTCTCATGTTCCCTGCTGGGCCAGGCCTTCCCCCAAGACTGAGCTCTGAGCTGCCAAAATTCACTCTTTTCATCCAAGAGAGGTCAGTGTTTTTGAAAGTTGTAGGAGCCTGGTGAGGAGGGTTGGTGCGCAGTGTCGGTGTTTCCAAACCGACCCCTCTCCTCTTTCTTTTTTCCCCTGGGGTGCCCAGAGCCAGGCCTGGTGAAGCGGCCAGCGAGCTGGGCAGCCCGGGCAGCCCGGGCAGCCTGCTGCTGCCGCTGGCAAGTGGGGGATGGAGGGGAGACTGAGTGAAGACTCGGACAAGTCAGACAGACAGCACACATGAGTGTCAGGGCTCAGGAGGCTCCCCGGGGACCCCCAACACCTACAAATGGGAGCCTGCCCTGGGCTGGGGTGGAGACTCTCCCTGGAGAGGGTCATCTCCAAGGGAAGCCCAGGTGGGAGCCCAGTGTAGTGACAGAGCTGGGGAGAAGGTGACAGAAAGTGTGTGGGGGCCAAAGGGCCCCCTTTGTATCTGGGACACAGGGAGTCAGAGGCAAGGATGAGGAAAGGGGAGCCCCACTGTAGTGACTCCAGATTGCAGACAGGATGGGGGTCAAGAAGCTGGATGTGGGGAGAACCTGGGACAGAGGAGCAGGGGTTGGAGGTCAGGATGGAAATAAGAGGTTGAGGTGGGATAGGTCAGAAGTGAGTTAAAGTAGGGGTCAAGGCTTGGAGATGGCGGCTAAGGGTCAGGCTTGGAGGGGTCAGTCATCAAACTCAGGCCTGGGGGCGGGGGAAAAGATGAGGGTCGGCCCTGGGGATGGGGGACAGGAGGTGGAGCCAGGGCCGGCCCGCCGACCCAGGGGAGCCCAGGCTCCCGCAGGCGCCGCGAGGGGCGCAAGCCTGGGTCATGGCAAGGGGTGCGGGGTCTCAAACTCACATGAAGGCGTGGTAGACGAAGGCCCAGCCGCGGGGTCGTTCCAGCACGTTGTAGACCCAGTTCTGCAGGCGGCGGTAGCGCTTGTGAGCGGCCGAGGAGCGCTGGCCGCAGGCGGAGCTCGAGCCGGAGCCCGGCCCCGGGAGGGGCGCACCCGGAGGCAAGGGGCTGCCCAGGAGGCCCAGGCGGCGCGGGGAGCCGCCCCCGCCCGCCTCGCCCTGCTCGCTTTGTACCGCCGTAAGAGCCACCAGCTCGGCGCGGGGGGCGTCGGCGGGCGGGGGGGCCAGGCCGAGGCGGCGCGGGGGGGCCTCGGCCATGGGCGGCGCCTGGCGGGGGGGCCGGGGCCCGGGGACCGTCCGGGGCGGGGGCGCGCGCGGGGCGCTCAGCGGCACATGGCTCGGACCCGAGGCCGGCAGGGCGGCCCGGGGTGGGCGCAGGCGGCGGGGGCTAGGGTCCCGGCAGGGGCTGCGCCAGGGCAGGGGGCGGACGCTCGGAACCTCGGGGCCGCCGGAGCCCGCTCTGACCGCCCGCTTCCCCGGCGACTGGGGCGGCTCTTTCCGACTCCAACTCTCTTATTACGCGCTCCATGCCGCTCGCCTTTCCACCTGCCCTGGCGCGCTGCTCACATGTCACCCTCCCCGCCCCGCCCTCCCCCGCCCGCCCCGCGGCCGCCTTCCCAAATCGGGAGGGAGTGAGCGAGCTAGCGAGCAGGGCGGAGGGAGGGGACGCGCGGCGAAGGCGGCGGGCCAGGGCGCACCGGCCACCCAGTCGCTGCCCTGACCCGACCGCGTGGCGGCGGGCCCGGGGGCAGCTCACGGGGCCCCGAGGTTGGCCGTGGGCAAGGGGAGTGCACGGACGTGAGGGGCCCGGTTGGAATGCCTCGTGTGTAGTAGTGGATAGTGGGGCGTGGAGTTGCCGCGGTTGCGGATGGGACACGCGTCCTGTGGAGTTGGGGTGCGAGTGGATGCAGAAGTGTCTGCGGTGTGTACCGGGCGGTGGCTGTGGGTCTGCCAGGTGGTGGGACTGAGTCAGTGGAAGTGTGTGTTGTGGGTCCCGTGTGGATGGGTGTGAAGAACGGTGTGCAGGTCCGACCGTCTGAGTGTTGGCAAGTGTAAGCAGTGAGGTGTGTCCCCCCGGGTTGTGCCCTTTGAGCGTTGTGCAGGGTGTGGAAAGTGTGCTGGTGCAACGTGTGGCTAGGTGAGCAGCTCCTACCTGCAAAGCCTGATGCCCAAGCGCTGCCGAGTTGTGTCAGAGTGTGTAGCACAGTGGGCCCAGGTGTGTCGGTTTTTCCTCCCACCCACCCCCACTGAACTTCCGTTCTTCGTGATAGGGGAAGG
The DNA here is from genome assembly GCA_004026545.1 of Mormoops blainvillei. Classification (NCBI taxonomy): domain Eukaryota; kingdom Metazoa; phylum Chordata; class Mammalia; order Chiroptera; family Mormoopidae; genus Mormoops; species Mormoops blainvillei. Next base: position 99,376 of record PVJD01002702.1, on the reverse strand, counting down.
GCCCCCAGGCAGGCCACCCAGCCCCAAAGAAGAGCCCCCTCTGATTCGGTTTCAGTCTGAACTGCGCCGTTGACTTAGCCCCAGCTCAGGGAACCAGGTGCAGGGCCCACGGGTGCTGGGACGTGAGCTCTGAGCCAGGTGCACAAGCCCCTTCCCGGAGGCCCAAAGAGTCCCACCCAGAAACAGGGAGGCAGGCTTTCCACCGCAGCGCTCCCTCTCCAGCTAGAAAGTTCTTGGTGCCTGGCCTCCTCTCTCTAGCTTGTTGTGTAGGGGCGGCCCTTTCGTTCTCATTAGCCCTCTCTGGCCAGCACAGAGCGGTGATTTGGGGGTCCCCATTCTCATTCCCTCTTCCCCTGCCGAAAGCTTGGGCCACACCAGCCGCTGCCTCCGCAGGCCCTGCCCCAGGGTGAAGCGCTTCCGCAGCAAACTCTTCCCGTTCCTCCGGGAGGATCTCGGGGGACGGAGCAGCCAAGCGGGAGGGGCGGGAGAGGGGGCGGGAAGGCGAGCTCGATTCTCAGCTGTCAGCAAAGGCAGCATTGATCTGCTGAGCGCCAGTGGGGGAGGGAGGCAGGCAGAGCTGCGGGCGGACAGGGAGGGGGCTTCAGGGACCTAAGGGGTCCCCAAGCTGGGCTTGGCAGCCTGCACACACCCCTTTACCCTTTCCCTCTGCATAGCAGGAGGTGCCTTCTGGGGTCTGACCTGAATCTCACCCATTGATTCTGGCTCCAGGTAGACCCAGGACCAGAGTCTGAGGCCCTTGGGCGGGTTATGCCCCATCCTCATTGGGTAGCTGGGGAGAGTTCCTGGACCCCAGGGCCCTGCTATGCATGCAGCGCCCCATCTGGGTTAACCGTCCTCTCCCTGTGTGCTTCAGCTAGTACCCCCCCCCCCCCCCCGGGATATGTGGCACCACTCTCTCAGATTCTGTGGAACTGCCTGCCCGAGCCTCATCAGTCAGGGTCCTGGGGGCGGGACTAAGGCCTGGGGACCTGAATGGTGGAAAGGAAAGCAGTTGCAAGGGATCTGGGGATGTTTCTTGGGGTCTTTCTGAGGCTTTTCTTCTACGGCAGAAATGGCACTTGAACCCAGGTTGCCCTTGTTAACACCCAGAATATCTGAAATTGGGTCTGTTCTGGGAAATCTGATCGTCAAGCTCAGTATCACCGCTGGACCCCACACCTCCCTCCCCATCGGAAGGACTGTGAAAGTCCCTTCTACTCCTTGTGAGGAACCCTCCCTGTGGGGAGTGGGTCTCCCATTATCTTTCCCAACTGCAGCTCCAGATTCCCCCACCTAAGGAAACAGGAGGAGGCAAGAGACTGTGGCTACAACCAGAGGGTCGGAAGTCAGACCTCAGGAAGGACTATGGGTAGGGCACAGAGACCGGTTTCTCCTGCAGGTTATGTGTGATAGAGGATCAGGCCCGCTTCTTTTTAAAGTGGAGACACCTGGAACTCTTCCCAAGGGGTGAGAGGATGGGGAAGGTGGTCCTAGGAGGCTGTAAGCAAAGTTTAATCGGAGTGTGTGTGTGTGTTTTTGTGTGTGTGTGTGTGTGAGAGAGAGAGAGAGAGAGAGAGAGAGGAGAAGCAAAGGAGAAAGTCTGGTTCTGAGAGGACAGGTGGCCACTCTGAGTGTCACCTGGGTGCCTTCCTGCCCCCACCTGGATTCCCAAGACATGACTCGGAGAATGGACTTTCCCGGCCACAGCCTTTAGTAACAAAGACACTTTTCTGAGCAAACAGTTGTCTTAGGCTTTCGCAGTCAGCCTCTCTGCTGCAGGGGGTCGGGGAGAGAGATGCTGCAGTTTCCCGCCCTCCTCTGTCCCCCTTTCCCACCTGTTCCCTTCACCCCATCCTCAGCAGCTTCCTTCCCACCCCCAGCCCCTGTTTCTCTCCCTGGTAACATTACCAGAATGCCCCTGCGCTGCCCAGACTCGTTCACTGTCCCACCTGAGCAAGTCCTTTCCTGGCTCGGGGCTTCAGTTTCCCTATTTGTACCACAAGAAGGGGGCAGAGCTCCAGGATCTCCTGTAATTCATCACTGTCGCCATCATCCATCAATGGAACAAGTATTGATTGAGAAGAGGGGTAGGGAGGGAGAGAGCTCCCATTTGCAGGGCACCAACTAAGTACCAGGCCCCGTCCCTTCTGGGACCTAGAATAGCCCTTTGCAGGCAAGAAAGCTGAGGATGACAGGTAAGGGGATTCACCTAAAGATACACAGGCAGGGGTTGACCCTAGAACTACCTATGACCTGTCCTCTCCCCTGGCTGGCACCTACCTACTGTGCATGGCATCCTGGGATCAGCGCTGTGGGCTGAGGGGAACCATTGGTGGCCCAATCCTTGTTCTCCAGGGGAGAACTCCTATCAGGGGAAGAGACCCCCCAGGTCTGAGAGCGTTGAGGTCTGCAGGTGGCTAGAACCGGGGGCCAGGTTCAAGCCTGTCATTGACTCCCAGTGTGACCTCAGGTCAACCTCAGGCTTTCTTGGAGTGGGAAGGGGTGGTTTAAGTCACTGGTTTTCAGACTCTGTTAGCAAAGGAATCCTTGTCACAGAGAGAGTCATAAGGTAGCACCCCAACATGTAAAAAGCATTCAATCAGAAGTGCTCTGGTTAAACTGGGGTGAGCAGGTCAGGGCTCCCCGTACCAGACTTCCTCCTCCTCCCCCCAACACCCCAGAATACCCCTGGGTTTTCTTACAGCTCTTAGGGTTGCTAGAGGTCAGAGGAGGTAGACCCCTCCATGGGCAATGACAGAGGGAGGCTGCTGGGATGGGGACAGAGGCGGGGAGGGCTTGGCGAAGTACAGAGAAGTACAACCAATACTGCCTGCAGCGCCCACTGATGAGGCCCACGCTAATGCTAAGCCTCATGCTCGGCACACTATCTGCGTTGTCCATTTCACCCTCCCCACAACCCTGTGAGGTAATACTGTTCAACACCATTTTACAGGCAAGAGGACTGAGGCTCAGTGAGGGGACTTGTCTAGTACAGCTCTTCACCCTTGTGCTGCTGTGTGTGTGCGCGCACGCACGTGCTCACAGGCAGGTGGGGTATGGGGATGGGGAGGATGTTATAGAACATGGAGGGGGCAGCTGGCTACACAGTCGGTCTTGAATGCTAGGCTGAAGAGTTCAATTTGGCCTGATAGGAACCCGGGAGCTTGGCCAGGGCCTGAGCCTGGGCATGCCCCAGAGGCTGAGACTCTACAGGAGGGAGCTCAGTGGGAGCGGGGGCTGCCAGCTTCCAGGGCGGTTGGCAGTGTCAGGGGTCAGAAAGAGCACTGAACTACAAGTCATGACTGGACTTCCTGGCTCCACCTTTGGACTAGCTGGTCACTCCACCTCTGTCCCACCTTTCCTGGCTGACAGGAGGACTGAAAGCAATAATGCGTGGAAAGTCACGATCGTGCTGGGAGCTGTACAAACGCAAACCGTTGATCTTGGTGCTCTTCAGGTCTGTGTTCGATAGAGAGGGGAGGTGCTGTGAGAATCCCCTAGTCCTCCAGCTCTTCTCAACTCAGGGAGGGGATTAGAGTCGGGGGTGTTCATGGAATGATGGCATCACACACATTATTCGCCGCTAAGGACCCACCTCCACTGAGAGCAGGAGGAAGTATGAGAGAAAGATCAGGCCTGCTTCCTGTTCCTAAGGAGGCCTGAGTGGACAGACAAGATAATTAGGCCACGCAGTAGGTGAGAGGTGCTAGAGGGGAGGCCCCGGAGGGTTTTCTCTCCCCCTAGAGCTGGACATGCCAGTGGGCCTGCTGGGCCAGTCAGCAGTGTCGCTGAGCTAAGCAAAAGCGAACCCCATTGATCCTCAGGGCTGGAAGGGGACCCACACGGAGGAGACACTGAGGGAGAAGGGGGTGTGAAAATGAAGGTCAAAGCCATCCCTTCTTGCACTGCTTCTCCTCTGCCTTCAGGCTTCTTCCATCTTGATCGCAGCTCCTGGAAGACCATGTAGAAGGTAACGTTCCCGCAGTCCTGCCGGAAGGCTCCATGCTCTCAGCGACAGCCACCGGCACACTGAAGTTGGTGGGAGAACAAGGAGGAAGGACTTTTCTGAGTTGCTGAGAGGGCATGGACAAAAGCTTCCCTGCTCCCCACTCCTCTGGTGGGAGGAACTTGGATGAGGGCTCAGGATGGGAGACAGTGTGAGTAGGAGGGACTGCGGATTGAGTCGCGGGGAAGGAGGTTCAGGAAAGGGATGACACGTGATGAAAGAGAGACAGGTTCGGGAAAGAGAATGGGGGCTCAGTGACAGGGCTGGGGAGTCCCAGAGCATGGGACTTCCAGATCAAACCTGATCAAACTTATTGAAGTCCCCTCTCCTTAAAATAGTAAATATACAAGATAAATGCTAGATAATGAAAAACAACAACAACAACAACAACAACATATCCAAGCTCAAAAAGAAGAATGAGAAATCGAGAAATCTCTAAGGGCCAGAAGTAAGAGGGGATTCCAGAGGTGAGCAGTATTTGAAGCTCTACCTCTGAGGAGGGATTCAGCATTCCAGTGAAATGGGAAGTATATCTGCAGACCCCACCAGGATCTGGGGAAGCGCTGTCTGCCGTAAACAGGATTGAAATAGCCCAGCCTGTTAGCTACCTGGCCTTGGCTTTGGGTAGAAAGAGTGCCCCCGTGAGTATGATACCTCGAGCCTATCGGCATGAGGCGTGGGTTCAGGCCTTCATATTCACACCATGAAAAATCCCAAGTCGAGACAGCAATATAAGAGCAAGTTTGGGGCTGGTGCGCTTCCACATGGCTTGAGCAGATACGGCTGAGACATCATCCCTTAGGGTAGCCTCCATGTCCCACGGCACAGTTAGAAAAATGTGCTGAAAATAACTATCTCAAGAATACATTTCACAACATATAAGAAGAAATACAGTATCTTGAGAGACATCTCTCTCATGGGAGAATTCATACTTAAAGACCTAGAGATAAAGAAAGAATCTGAAAGGAAGTTGAATATAGTTAAAATCTTCAAGAAGATAAAGGAATAGCATTGATAACACGAGAACAGAAAGATAGCAAACATGGACATGTAGTAGATATGACAAAAGCTAGGAGTTTCAGAAAAGAAAACAAAGTCACTGACATTAAAAAAAAAAATCAGATGGGTTAGTAAATATGGCTGAAGAGAGAATACTGCTGAACTAGAAGCTGTACCTGAGGAAGTCCTCCAGAATGAATCACAGAACAATAAAGAGATTAAACATGTGAAAGAAAAGAAAAAAAAATCCAGAATATACAGGGTCCGGCACAGATAACACCCCTGTTTTCTTACACAATCATCAGCATAACCCTGTATCATAACAATATCACACTCAAGCGCACCCTACGACATTTTAGGTGAAATGTGCAAATTAAAACTATAAATTATTACACCCGTATTACTGCCCTGCCAATCACACTCAAGCAGGCGTTAACTTCTGCCGGACCCTGTATATTATTAGTTCCAGGAAAAGATACTGGAAAGAGTAACTAATCTCTTTCCAGAAATAAGACATGAGTTTCTTGATTTCAAAGGCCCATGGACTGCCTAGTAAGATATATTTAAAAACAAAACAAAAATACATCGAGACACCTTGCAGCCAAAGTATAGAATATCAAGAATAAAGAGGAAATTCTAAAAGCCACCCGAGAGAAAAGACAGCTTATCTACAAAGGTCCAGTAATTGAATTGACAGCTAGCTGCTCCTCAGCAACAACAGATTTTGCCAAAGGACAATGAAATAGTATCTTCAGAATGCTGAGGGCAAAAAACTGTGGACTTAGAATCCCATACACTGCCAAACCATCCTTGAAATACAAAGCAAAATAAAGATATTTTGACACATACGAGATCTTAGAAAGCGTCACCGATCGTCGCCGAGAGGCACGGGGGCCTGCGAGGGGGGCTGGGAGCTAGAGAGGCGATGGGGCTTAGTGGAAGGCCAGGGCTGCGGCCGGAGGGTGGGTTCTGTTTCAGACCCCTCCTCAGCACCCGCCAGCAGGAGGGGCCCAGCCCGGCCCGGCCCAGCTGGAGCTCAGCTCAGGTTCGCGCCTAGAGTGCCAGACTTGCTGTCCTCCTGTCCTTTCTTCCTGGGCCGTAGTAATGGCCTAGCACTACCACAAGCTAGGGGGTAACGCTGACAGACTGGCTGAGGGGGCGTAGGGGAGGCCACACTCATGTGGCCAGGCACTTGACCTCTACCCTAGAGTCCTCTCCTCCTCGGATGGCAGATGCTACCTTACAGAGGCCTATGGGTAGCTGGAGAGGGAGGACAAAGGCTAGGTCCCTGTGCAGGAGCTGCGGGCCGAGAGCTCTCATTCCCTGTAGGAAAGAGAGTCATGAAGAGTGGGGAGACCAGTGGGGCTGGGCAGGTGGCGACAGAAGGCTTCTTAAAGCATCCAGCTCTACTTAATGAGCAGGTGCCCTTGGGTAATTTCTTAACCTGTTTGAGCCTCAGTTTCCCACTTACAAAATGGGGAGAATACCTACCTATAATGAGGATACGAAGACGAAATGAGATAATCCATTTAGGTACCAAGCTTTAGATACGTTTTCCTTCACAGAAATTTCTTAAAAGAATAATCTCCATCTAATAGCCCTCCAGCATATTATCAATGCTCAATAAAAAAGTTGTTAACAAGAAAAAAGCAACAGTAACAGCGGTGGGAATGTGAACAGTGTTGAAGGCTGGCTGCAGGGAAGAGTTCATGTTCACTTACTTCCTCATCAGTAACTATTACTCTTTCGGTGTCAGGCCCTGTGCTGGGCTCAGGAGGCACAGAGATGACCTTGAAGTGGAGAGCCATACATAAGGAAGACAGCAGAAACCAGAATTCTAACAGTGACAGGGGGGCTCTTTAGGGCCTAACTTGTCTAGTCCTTACTGTCTCTCTCCCATTCCCTCTTCCACCTCTGCCCCAACCCAATATAAGCTCCATGATAGCATAAACCTTGCCTGGCTTGTTTCCATCTGTCTTCACAATGTCCAAAACAATGTCTGACACAGAGAAAGTGCCAAAGAAATAGTTGCTGAATGACTGTGTATTTGAGCACTAATAATAGAGACTGTAGAAGTTGCTATGGGAACATCGAAGAGGTCTTTGCTAACTCTGCTTCAGGAATTAGAGGTTTCTCAGCAAGGGCCATTAAACTGGGCCTTGATGGATGTATAGGAGATCAATAACTGGAAAAGGACATTCCAGACATTGGGGCCAGTACATTTTGAAAACATGGAAGTTCAGTTCAGGGGCCAGCGAGTAATTGCGTGTGGCTGGAGCACAGAGTGCAGGAGAGGAGAATGGAAAGACACTAAGCTGGGGGACACAGGGCTTTGAATGAACTTAGGTTGTCAGAAAGTCCTTGTTAAAATCTAACCACCTGCCCTGATATATTCTAGAAAAGGTAGTGTTTCCAGCCCTCACTGTTGCCCTAGGGAGGCCCCTCCCTTCAAAAGTTAAGGGTCCTATCAGGAAAGAGCCAAGGATCTAGTTACCCCCATAGTTCCTAGAATTGTCTCACGTTGGATGAGGGTGAGACATGGCATCTCCCAGAGACTTGGGTGAGTGCTACATGCTGCCCCCTTGTGGCCTCAGCAAAATTGAGCAGCAAGGATGCCAGCCAGGTGGTCTGTGGCTAATCCCAGGGGCCTACAAGTCTCCTGCATCAGCCTCCAGGAAAGTTACCCCAGCCACCAGCTGTCCACCGACCAGATCCAATTGCTTCCTTCATTCCACACATACTCAAGGCTGGGCCAGTGGATTTGGGGAGGCAGAGCAAAAGGAGTCAGTTCTCAGTAAAGACTTGTGCTTACACACCCACCCCCCACTCCCAACACACACACACCACCTTTGGCCAGAAAGCTGTGTATGCACAGCGGATCGGGAGACCAATGTTTGGGTTTCAGCTCCATCCCTTTTCAGGGAGTGACCTTGGGAAAGTCACTGCACTTCTATGGGCCTCCCATGTCTCCATCTACTACACAGAGATCGCCATCCCTCTTCCTGTCTCCCCTGCAGGGTCACCGTGAAGATCATCTGGAGGACGAGGGCTGCAAGTGCTAGGAAAAATGTCTAAAGAGTGCTCCGGATGTAAGGGGATCGTGTTGGGTATTAGATAGGGGCTGTCTTGGGCTGCACTGAAGTGTTTGTTTACACCCAGATGGGCCTTGCTGGCGGGGAAATTTAAAGGGAACGTGCTCAGCAAGGAAGCTGCTTGCCAATCACAACTGATCGAATGTTTCCAAGTAAGAACTGCAGTCTCTGGGAAAATGGGGACCCATTCATTGACTGGCCTGCGTTTCCAGCTGTGCTTGGGTTTTCAGGAATGAGTCAAAGGGCAGCAAGCTGGGGCAGTTCAGTGGCCTCAACATGGTGGGTTAGCCAGGAAACGAACAGCGGAGCTTGTCTTCTGAGGTCCGGGCCTCTTCTGTGCACTGGACTTTACCCTCCTCTTGCATCCTCTCCACATGGGGCTAGGAGCATGTTTGGTTCCAGTACAGTGGGAAAGGCCAGTGAACCTCGAGAGAAAAGCCAGGATGGGATCGGGGGCACTGAACTTGGGAATCAGATGCCTATGGGGCTGCCCGAGACTTTTTTGCAGGGGAAGACTGACTTCTCATGGTGATAGTATCTGCCCTACCTACCCTGACGACACTAGAGAGGTACCATGTATCCCAAACCTTAAAAAACTAGTAAAAAAAAAAAATCTTTGCTTTTGCAAAACATTATTTTTCTTCCTTTTATGGTGTGAATCTTACCTGGTTCCAGGTCTTTTTGCTCTGGTGGCCCAGAAGCCCAGGATGGGATGTGAAACCCAATTCTAACGTGTAGCAGCTCTTTACAGCCAGAGTGTTTGTTTTCTGTGGTTGATTTCCTACTCAATTATATTCTTCCTAATTCTAACCTGTCATATTTTATTTCATTGTGTATGTTTCAATGCAAGCCACCCTCATTTTTCTTGTGGAGTAAGGTGAAGTGCTCCTCAGTAAACGATTGAAAATGAAGCAGATAATGCAGATGTCCATGTACTTACCATGGCTGACAACAGGGAATTTATAAAGGTATCAGGGTCAAAGGCTTGAAATTATCTAATACTAAAGACCCTTCCCCATCCCCACCTCACACCTTGAGACAGTCCCCCTAAAAAAGGGAGTTGCCCAAGGTTTTATGGCATATTACTGTTAAGAGAAGAAATTAATACCCATTTCTTCAGGCATCCAGTTCTCTGATCTTCCCACACAGCGGGCCTCGCTCTAGTTGAAAGGATGGCCTAACTTGTCTAGTGTTTACTGTCTCTCTCCCATTCCCTCTCCCACCTCTGCCCCAACTTGTGAAGCTGGTGAAGGTAAGGACGGCGGCTCGCTACCGGCCTCCATGGTCAATGAGACAGAATGCTCTTTCGACTGCTGTTTCAACGAGCAGAATACGGGGGGCTGTGGAACCCCCTGACCTGCTATTTGACAAGGGGCTTGGGCCGCCCTCAGAGGCAGACGCTACTGGGTATGGCCCCAGCAGGCAACTCAAATCTGTGCCAAGGCAGGAGAGGAGAGATCTGTCCGGGTCCTTGTTTGAAGGACAGAGACAGCTTTCTCAATGACGGATGCTCTCTTGACCCTCAACCAAACAGGACACAACTGAATCTCGCCCATGGTGGTAGCTCAGGACGCAGGGTAGGCAGGGGCCTCTGAGAAGCAAATACATCCTACTGAATTTCATTTTTATAATCGGCTGAAGACCTCAGTTTGAATCAGATATGTAGTGTAAGTTTTTCTTAGCTTTTTTTCACAAGGGTCCACCTCCTTCACACACCACCCAACCTGAGGGCAAACAAACCTCTTCCAAGCCTTTCCCAAGCAAAGCAGCTCCATGAATGCTTCCAGATACAGAAACTCAGACTCTAAATTATCTAAAATGAGATTTATTGCATGTTATGCAGTTTGAAGTCCATGCAGCAAAGGAGACTAGCACAATTTTTAATGCATTTGAAAAATAAAAAATGGGGGGGGGGGTTGGTGGTAAATGCACAAAGTTCTAGTCTCCTTGGGTCCCTGGGAGAGTAGGGTTTGGGAATGAAACCATCCTCTCCATGACAAATGAGTTCACCTCCCAAATGCAGGGAATGTTTCCATGGCCTCTGGATGCAAACACACAGGGCTCTAGGGCAAGAGCAGGGACAAGGAGAAAGGACACTAATGGAAAAGCAGCTACACACATTCACCTAATTTAACCCGAAGACAGAACAAGGTGGAAAACCCTAGGGGCAGCAGCTACCCCAAGAGTCCAGAGATAACACACAACATATACCTGTTAGGGGGTTCGCTCCTAAAAAGAAGTGGCGGTAAGAACCAAAAAAAGAAAAACAAAGAAATATTTCTTCAACCACACTCTTCAAGAAATGCCATAAATATGTTATTTAATATTTTCAATTCATAGCATTGGACACACAACATATTGAAATATCGATTCCTTGGAGAAAAAAAATGGAAAAAAGGAAATAAAAAATATTGCATCTTTCTGTTGGAGAATCTCGGCCCCCAGGCGTGGGGCGTAGCGCACCAGTGTCCTAGCCTGCAGGAGGTGCTGAGGTCGGCGGGTCCTCTGGGGAGGGACGCTGTGCCCCCTGCCTGGGGCTGTATGGCAAAAATTGTGTTGGGTGTCCTTGGCCTTGCCAGCTTAGGCCCTCAGTCTCCGGTCACCTGGGGGGCCTGCCCGTCGGAGGGCTGGTTGGCTGACTGGATGAACATGGGCTGGGCGAGGTCCTGACCGGCAGGCATGGTGACTTGCTGGATCTGGTAGAGCTGCTGCGAGGGGTGGAGAGGAGAGAGTGAGGTCACCCCTGGGAGAGGGGCATGCAGCTCCCTATGGGCCTCGAGTTGGTTGGGGGCCCCAGATACTTCAACCACCACCCACTGCAAGGCGTCAGAGGGAGGAGGGGATGTGGAGCTCTGCTGGGGTTGGGAGCAGCAGACACAGGAGGCACCAGCACGGTGTGAGGGGGTGTGTGTAGTGGGCGGGGAAGAGGTGCAGGGAGTTGCATTTCCTGTGGCTTTCACTTCTCTGGGCTCTGCCTCTCCCGTTAGCTCAGAGCCTCGAGCTTGCTGCACGCTGTTCCTCTGTGACAAACACAAGCAATTCGAACCACTGTACCAGCAGCTTGGAAGTCAGCATTTCCCCAACTCTCTGTAATCCTCACTGGTAAGGGGAGTAGGGTCGCCCCCTCTCCTCCTTTCCTTAGGCTATACTGACCCTGCATTTCCTACATGGGCCCTGCTGAGGAGGTCACCTGGGATTAAACACTTCCTACAGCCAAGACCTATGAGGGGTGAAGCAGGTACTCACAAAGCCACTTTGGAAGGTTAGGGTCAACTGGGTATTTGGTTTCTCAGGTGTCCTCAAAAGAAACCAAACGCCAAGACCCCTGCCCAAGAAGCCCTGGCATGTGAGCCTAGTACCTGGTGCTGGCAGAAGCCAGAGGTAGGAGATGAAGCTCCTCTCCCTCTGGGCAGCAGAGAACACAAGCCTGGGCATGTCATCCCATCATGTCCTCAGGGCTGTCTGGGACCAGAGTATGAGGGGGAAGGCCAAGGGAAAAGGGAAGATTCTTTCCACGTGTAGGTTTAGAATTACTGAATTCCAGGCACCGAGAGAGGCTGAGAGGTCACATGTTCTCTGCATTTCAACAGATCCTTTACAGCATGCTATTAAAAAGCAGCATGGCTTAGGGAAAAAACTAGTCCTAGAGAGGGAAAAGGAGACTTGCGTTCTAGTCCTGGTTCTGCAATGAACAGCTGAGTGAGCATGGACAAGGCATTTCCCATTTCTAGGGCTCAGTTTACTCATCTGTAAAATGGGGGTTGGGGCTAGATAATGTCTAAGGTTGTGTTCAGCTCCCACAGGTCTATAAATCTAAAGGACAGGCACCCTGATTTAAAGACTGTACTTGTTTTAACAACTCCTGTCCACTCATTGTTAAGAGAAGATGGGGCAGCTACGCTAACCATCCAAACTCACAGATGTCATCCACTAACCCCCACCCCCCAACTCCTTGCCCCCTGCCCCTGCCCAGGCTGGGTGTCCTACCTGTCCATCTGTGAACTGGCTGAACTGCTGTTGTCCTTGCTGGACCTCTGTCTGTGTGATCTGTAGGAGCAAGATGGCAGAGTAGGCAGGTCAGCTGCAGGGCCTGGTGCACCAGCCCACCGCCCAGGAGAGGGTCGTGAACGTCAAGGGAGGCAATGCATATAAAGTGCCCAGGGTTAGGCCTGGCAGAGAACGAGGGACCTGATGAGTAGCAGAAAGGCACGGGTTCCTCCCTGTCCCCTAGCTCTGGTGGCTGCTCAGAGTTGATACCACACAGAGGACCCTGGACCATGTAACATTCATGGCCACCTACTACCCCTCTCCCCAAGGTCTTTCTGGGGCCTGACACTCAAATCAAACAAACACCTAGCTCCTAGTCTCTGACACGAGAGGGCATAATATTTATTGTTCGGGCAGAAACCCTGAGAGTCTTTCAGCCAGTGAAGATAATTTGCAAAACATTGGGCAACATAGTGAGTGGTCCCTTTCAGTCTTGGAAGGTGGGCTCCAAACCAAACCCGTATCACCCAGATTATCTGACCGGAATGTGAAACACCCTGGCGAGCAGGTGGCCTTGGCCCTAGAAGCCTTTGTGGCAAACCTATGAAGTACTTTTTCCGATGGTGGCCACGTGCAGCCCTCTGGGCCAAGGTGGGAGGGGTGGGGGAAGAAGGAAGGAAAACATTTATCACGTGCACTGAAAATCTTAGGTGTGGACTTTAGAAGGAATTCCCTGCTGTGCAGAAATGCACCCTACGACGCCAGCTGTGGGAAGTGGCCTGGCAGGCTAGAGAGACGACTGAAGCCTGTGCGCCTACGCACGCCTGCGGCTCATCAGACTAGTGTGCCCTCTGTGCGCCGTCTCCTGGAATCATTACAGCCAACCTGCAAGGCAAGGACTGTCCTCTCAAGTGTCCTCACGACGGCCAAAAACAACCCATCAGGCCTACCCATGAGGCTATGCAGAGCAAGGAGGGAACAGGTATGAAAGGGCTTCATAAACGTTTCTTACTATTCTTCCCTGTTTTGGGTCTTTCTCCTCCTACCAGTCTATAAGCTGCTTGAGGGCAGGAGCTAAGTCACCTCCTAGTGCAAAGTAAGTATTTAAGAAATGTCTGCAGAATAAATGAATGACCCTGAGACAAATGGAAAATATTCCTCATAGATGAGGTTAACTGTGCCCTGTGGCCAGCAGGACTGGCCTTTATAGCAGATGAAAAGAAAGTTTCGTTTAACTTTAAATGACATTTACATACTATTTATTCATCATTCATTCAACAAATATTTACTCAGCACCTATGATGTGCCGGTTGTCGCAATTACAATCTGTTGTTATACTGACTCTACCCTCAAGTGCTCTCTCCTCACAATTCCCCTCCGACCCCCTGCCACCGTAGACCCACCTATCCCCACTTTTTGGCTTTAGTTTCCAGTTCCAAAACTGACATCTGGGGAAACACCAAAATCTCTTTTCATTTCCTCCTACCCCCAGGCCATAAAAAGTTTTTGGATCCCAGGTTAGAATCTTACAAGTGTTTCTGTTTTTTTTAAAGGGGGAGGGGGAGGCACCCAAAGGTGTGAGCAGTCTTGATCTCGAAGGCCATGTCAGCGAGCACCAAGGAAATTAGGGAAAAGCCCAAGTCCTTATGTGAGCCTTTAATGATCCCAGAAACTGCGTGGAATGCAGAAGCCTTGCTTTTGGTTCATTCTTCCCTTTTTCCCAAATGAGATCTTTGGAGACCTACTCTATAAACTCAGCTCTGTCACCACTGTCAATAGATACATCATCAGAAATGCAACCGGGCCAGACAGATCCAGCTCTTAAACGATTGCTGCTTTTTTGGGGCCTGAGGCAGAAGAATCCATTAACAATGCCTCCCCTTGGCCAGTACCCCCATCCCCTACAAATGACGCCCACATTCCCCAGCCCCCAAGCTCAGGGAGGCAGCCCTCTCAGCTCCTAGGGGGTTAGGGGGGCTCACAGCCTTCAGTACCCGAGGACCTGAGAGAAGATGAGGAAGGCAATCGTGGTTAAGGATGCCTGAGGAGGTGGGCATAAAATCTAAGCAAGCTCTCCGAAGGGCAGAGGAGGTGCCAGAACACAGTTATATTCAGTTTTAAAGGTGGAAACTCAGCCTGACAATGATGCGGTTTGTCAAAACACTGCTTCTGGTCAGACATGCACACAGAAACATCAGGCTTCCTTCAAGTATCCTTGAGACTTCCCTGCCTTGCACTTCTTTGTCCTTCCAGAAAAAACATGGTAACAGACACACACTGAATACAATCTTTAAAAAAAACCCATGTGTCCCTTGGGGTGCATAATAAATATGCAGGGTGTGGAGGTGGCTCTTGCTGAAGGATAACGTGGCAGGAGAGAGTTGTGTGCTGAGCATTCCCTTCCAGCCAGAAGCCAGCTCCTGCTGGTCCCCCGCTCAAGCCCTGCATCTCTGAGGCACATACCTGTTGAGCATTGGTGGCAAGCGTCTGGATCTGTCCCTGCACAACCTGGGTGCCTGACACAGGCTGGGCTAAGCGAATGTACTGCAGCTGGCCGGTATTCAGCTGCACCTAGGGCAGGGGCAAGGACACAGAGACCACAGGAGACTGAGTGCGGCCTCAGACAGGCAAACTTTTCACGCCCCCTATTCCACGGAGCCCTCCAAAGCAGCCCACCCCGAAAAGGTCTTTTCAATAGAGGTCCAGCAAAACCGTAACACCCCCACCCCACAAATCACAAAAGACGGTATGTTCCCCAAATGCACTTTGAAAAATTTCCTAAGAGTCTTCTCACATTCATTCGGCTCTTAGCCATTTGCTCAGTTTATCTTAGGATTTTACCCTAAAGGCTGTCTCACATTATCAGGATGTTTGTAGCTTAAGTGTAGGCCTTTCTCCCCTCCACCTCCACCTACTCCAGCCTGGTTCCCGCAACGGCTAATCATTAGATCACTAACTGAGAAAAACTCCAGTGTCTGCCAGGAGCACAAAGCAGATGGCCGTCACTCTGCACCACAGCCCCAGAACTGCCCAACTCCAAGCTGCACATCTTGGAAGAAAAAGCTGACCTGCTTTACGATCTCTGTCCCCAAGAGCCAGGACCAGTGGGGCGGTCTGTGGGACTTTCAGGATCCCTGGTGCTCAGCACTAGCTTTTGGCCAAACACCCCCCAAGGGGAAGCTGAATCAATAAACCTTTCACAGAAAAACCCATCATGGGAAACCAAAGCTACAAAAATGCCCTCCAAGTCCCTCATGCTTAAGATTAAGTCTCAGATAATACAATATTACCACACGCTGCATTTAATTGTGTGCTAAAAGCCTTAACTCAGGCTCTTAGCGCTCCAGTGTACCATGAAAGTTTTAGTGCTCTGAGTGTGGGATGGAGAGGAGGCCAAGGTGGTTACAACGCAAGAGGAACTGTAGCTCAGCGGAGAGAAAAGCAGAGGGGGGCTGCAGGCATTCACACCCGAAATGTGGGGGGTGGGGGGGAGTGTGAGAGGTTCCAGGTCACCAGCAAATCTGGCTTCTCTCCCTCTCTCTCTCTCTCCCCCTGTGGCGGTCCAGACAGCACCCACCCTGGCTGCCCAGTCGGCGTCTGTTGTGAGGACGAGCTTCTTGAAGCTAACAGGCCTCTTCGTCCTGGAGCAAATGTTCCCCTTCGAGAGCTAATGTTACTTCCATGAGGAAAATGCTAATGGGAGGAAGCTGCACTCCTGCGCGCAGTGTTAAATCAAGCTGCTCCTCTGAAACTGCCAGCCTCAAAAAGGACTGGAACCACCAAGAAAGAGTAATGCTGAGGTTTTGGTAGACCATTTCAGAACTGTATGCTTAAGGCAAGATGGAGAGAGCCACAAAGCCTAAACCTGTTAAAAATCTAGTTCAAAGGAGACAGGACACGATATTGTGACCCACAGTCATTCACTTCCTGAGAATATGCCGAGAGGAGCTGCTGGGAAGCTGGGAGATCCAGCCTCACCTCACCACCTCAGTGCCATGATGTGACTCCCAGGCGACAATGTTAAGATGCTTGTGGGGCTGAAGGCAACTGAGTGGAGGCTTGGGAGATCTCGTCTGCTGAGACTGATCGTGTGTCTGGTCCCAGGAGTCACCAGAACTCCAGCCAAAGCACAGGAGATGAAAGGCTAAAGCCTTATCCCAGGAATGGGGAAAGCTGTGCTGACAGCCATAGGGATTTTCCATTTCCTGGCTGGGAAGAGCTCTCTGCAGAAGCTCAGATATGAATGAAAAGCTATGAGCCAAACAGTTCCAAGCAGTTCTTAGCAGAAGCTCTCCTCTTAGCCTCAGATTTAGATATCTGGTGATATCTCTCAGTCCTCTACAAGGATCGGTCTGGGGATCCTCACAACTTTTTTACAGTAATCACAGAGTAAGTAAGTCTACCACTTGGGTTTTCCAAAGAGAAGCGAAGTTTCCTTCCTGAAGGTTATCACTACTGAAAGCACGCTGATGAGTTGAGAAGTGCAGGCTCCTATCTGAGAACAATGAGGATGAGGTCCTGAATTCTACGACAAGCCTGTGCTAAAGTTCTGTGCCCAGGGGGCTACAAACACTCGAGTTAAAGTTGCTACAAAGTGGGAACTCTTCTCTGGCTTCAATGAATTTGTTGTGGTGCCTCCACACGAATGAAAATTATTCAAGAAAGAGATTGGGGTTGGTGGCTGAAAAAGTGAGGCAAGACACCGGGAACTGATGAGCTCTGTGTGTGTGAGAGAGATCTGCCCAGTGAGCGAGCGAGCGAGCGAGCAAGAGCATGTGCCTGAGAGAGCAAGATGAGACAGAAAATGACAGGCATGGACACAGAGACACACACACTCCACTTTCCTAAGCTTTTTCTGGCCTATTACACTGTTAACTTAATAAAAACAGAGTTGAGGATACTTTTCAAGTGTTTTTCGGAGGGGAAGTGGTTAATGGAGTCTAAGTGAATGTCTAGATCTGCCTACATTTCATTTGTAATAGGAAGGGCAAGGGACAGGAAACAGAAGACTGCTCCATGTCAGTCACTCTCTACATTTTTTGTTGGCAAAGTGACCAATGTATAGATGGCAAGTGTTAAGACGAGAACATTTTTAACAAAAGCACAGTACAAATCTAAGAAATGAAATTCCTCAAGGCACACAGGAAGCAGCCGTCCACAGTGAAGGAATGGATAAGTTAAATGAAAGCCAAAAATATACTTTGCTGCAGGCTCCACTGGGAGCCGTCTCATGAATATGCAACAAGTGTATTTATGGCCTTCCCTATACACCTCCCTCCTATTCTCTGCTAATAAGAGACAGGACTGCCTCACAGGGCCATTGTGCCTTGGCACGGAATAGTGGTTCCAATGATTTCTCTGCACAGATGGAGTGAGGGGAAATTAAAAGGAGTGGCCCCAGAGTGGTCAACTTGAACCTGGGTTAAAAGGAATGCAGTGAGCCTACAGTAAAGCAAATGGTAGCCCGAGGTAATGGGAATATAGATTTTTTTTTTAAATGTACGTATGTATGTGTATGTGTGTGATATACATAACAAAATACATACACATGAGCACACACAATACTTTGTGTGTGTAGACACAGATACAGAATCTCTAGGTGCTTCCTGTTGCCACGCTGAGCAGACTGCCACGCAGACCTCGGGCAGGGCAGGGCTTACCGGGATCTGCTGGATCTCTCCTGTGTTCGTGATGATCTGCTGCATCACCTGCATGGTCTGTCCGGTGCCGCTCTGCGCCTGCTGGGCTTGGCCCTGCGGCTGGGCCTGGACGATCTGCACCTGCTGGCCTTCTCCAACCTGCATGGTAACCGGTGTGGTCTGGAAAGAAGAGTCACAAGAAAGCTGACTGAACTCTGGCTCAGAGCCAGGAGGCTAACCGGGGGGCTAATAATCCGTGGTTAACTAGGGGCAACCCTCCCCATGAACTCATCTCAACGCTGGCATTACTATTTGACCCGCAGGGTCCTTTGGGTTTGGAGCACTATGGAAGTCGCTCACCAAAATAAAAGATGAAAAAGCCTGATTTTTAGGCTCATAGTACATATTATTTGCCCAGGCCCAAACATCTTTATGCTTCAACTGTTGCAACTTCTCACAGCTGCTGCAATGATGGTAAGGTACATATGGTACAAAAGAATCAAAAGCAACCCTGACAGTTCACCTGAGAAATGGTCAAAGTCAAGTCTGGAGTAGGTGAATTTGGAGGGTAAACTAAAAGGAAAGCGGGGTCAGTATGAGTCTACTAAATTCAGAATCCTGAGCTCCGTCTGAGGCTGGCCACGCACTGGAAGGAAAAGGAAGAACACACTGGTTTCCACCCGTCGGAGCAGCAGAGCGGCTCCAGCCCACACTGGCTGGCTGGCTGCTCTGGGTCGCAGTGCAGCTTCTACTGGGAGGGAGGGGCAAACAGGTGAGCGCGCTGGAGAGTGAGAGGTGTTAATACTCTGATCCTAACTGAGGCTACCCTTCCTTAAGTAACAGAATTTAATAAAGCAAGAATTTTAACTTTCTAAAAACAGGAAGCTCAGATTTAAGAAACTGTCTAATGTACGATTTTGCAGATTCTGTGTCTTTCACACACATTTATTGTAGTCCTATGAAACTTACTCCTTTGAGAGACTATAAAAACTTGAACTGTCAAAAAGGTCAATCATTTCTTCAAATCTCAAAACTTGACCCCAGATGTGACCTTTGTAACATATCTTGTTCATCTGGTGCTGGTAGGGCGTGGGGGATGGTGGTGGTTAAGAGGGTGGAGCTTTTTAAACTACACCTATAGCCCTGAAGAGGTGGCTCAGTTGGCTGGAACGTCGTCCCATACACGAAAAGGTTGCAGGTTCGATTCCCAGTCAGGACACATACCTAGGTTGCGGGTCTGATCCCTGGTCAGGGTGCGTACAGGAGGAAACTGATCGATGTTTCTCTTACATCGATGTCTCCCCCTACCCAGCCTAAAGTCAATAAACGTATCCTCAGATGAGGATTAAAATTAAATACACACAGTTCACCTATACCTCTAACCCCTGATTTGGATATGCTCTCCCCCGTCTTCAACCAGAGGGCCCTGGGGGGGGTCTCATGGGCTTCCATCAATACTGCTAATTCTGATGCTCTTTACTTTCTGACTACATAGGCCTGTTATGCACCTAAAGTTACAAGGGGAGGGGATGTGTCCTGGAAACTACATATGAGCTTCAAGGGACTATACGGTTAAGGAGAAATTACTATAAACTGAAGGAGGGTGGGAAAGAAAGAGGACAGAGGGACCCACGTAAAAACACATGCAGTGGGCTAAGACAACAAGAAACACTTGTTCTCACACTGCATTTTGCACTCAGCCTATTCCCCAAGCCTTCAGGAATAAAAGTGTCCAATTTTATGACAGAAAATACAGGATTCACTTTACCAAAATATGCTTTTCTTCCAACTTTAGTGTGTATTCTCTTCTGCAAAGGTTATCTGCACTCAACTTGAAACAGCCATTACTACAGAGGTCCAGGGAGGTGTCACACAGCACAAGGCCACCCTGAACCAGCAAGACAGTGAAACAACAGCTGGAAGATACTAGCAGGGACCAAGGGGACCATCCTCACAAGCCTTCTCAGCTCCAAGCTGAGCAAGTCCCGGGTGGCGGAGAAGAGAACAGATGAAATTCTGGCTGGCTAAAAAAGAAAGAAAAAGCATACTGCCAACTCATCACTGCATTCTATCAACTTAATTTTCCTGAGAGGGTTTCCAAACTATTTCTAAGTCATTTCAGGAAAATGAGGGATTGAGTTAGCATGGCAGCTATCAAATCACGTATGGTGTGCCCTGCTGTTGGGGCACAACAGCCATGAATTTCTTAGGAGGGTCAACCAATCAGAGCCAGCCCCTAGTCGGCCCCCTTGAAGCTCACTCTGTAAAGGGGTAAAGCCTGTGGCGGGCCAAGCTCTCACCCCTGCAGAGGCACGAGCAAGAGGCCTAGACGGTCCCGCAGTGAACTCCTTGAGGTAGGGACTGGGTTGTAATCAGCTTGAAACCCCTCCTGTCTCACACGGTCTCTGGCTAAGGTCAAGCACTTAACAGATTTGTTACATGGATAAAAAAATGAGCAGGGAATAAATTCTAAAATCATAATTATACTTAACTCTACCACCACTCTACTTTTTGCCTTCTAGGCAAACCTGGCTCCTTACCGGAACACACCAAGCTATCTAGGTTGTGTCCTCGGCCTGTCTCTTGGGACTTGCCTAAATGTTCCCCGTGCCACCCCTTCCCCACTCCCTTCTGCCACTTCTCACCTCCAAGCCACTGCCTGTGCTGAGCCCTCTAATGGTTCGGAAAGCCCTCCTTGATTCGGTTCCGTGATTCCCTCTAAAACTTGTATTATTCCCTTAGGAACCTTCTCTGGCACCCTCTTCTACCGCCCTCCTCACATCTCTGTTAGGCAGTCCTTTTCATGTACTCCCATGACACCCTCTACACAGTCTGAAGGATCTCTTACACTTCCCACATGGTGGTATGATCTTTAAGTATTTGTAGCCCCAACTAAATTGTGAATTCTTAAAAACAGAAATTGTTTTATTCATGCTTGTGTCCCCAACACATAGCACAGGTCTTGACCTATGGAGGATGATGATCAATGTTTGATAACTAAATAAATTAATGACTGACAGGAAATCTGGATTCAGAGATAAGAGAACAGAGTTTTCTGCAGCCTCTCATGATTCCCAAAAAACGTGATGTTGCCACTCTCACAACAACTGTACTGGGGAAAGAGTCTCCTGATTACTGCTGTAAAAAGCAGTGGTCACTTGACACAAATATGGTAGAACAGCGAAATGATGGGGAGAAGGGAGGAGAGGTATGCATGCTTGATCTCCCCCTTAAGGATACAAATTCCAGTTCCGGTGTAGACACACAGACAGCAGGCATGGGGTCCACTTTAAGCATCTTCTACAGAGATGCCAGTACTCCTCATGGGGCGTTACACCATTTTCCCTTCTAAAATTTTTTAACTCATAAGGATCACGAAGAACATCTTGTCCACTATACTTTTCTCATTTGACCCACGAAGAAACCAGGGTCCAGAGAGAGTAGGGTGATGTCACCTCAGCAGCTGAGCCTTGGGGGAGCCCAGGTTTCCAGGCTTCAAATCCGGGGCTTGGTAATGGTCTGAGTGCCTCTCTGCCCTGGTCAAGCTCGCGCCATCCCAAACCTAAGAGCACTCTCTTGCTGGGCAGGCCCCCACTGCAGCTCACAGACCTGGCCCTGCTGAGGCTGCGCAATGATGATCTGCCCGGGCTGGATGGTGGTGGTGGAGCTGGTGGTCTGCTGGCCTTGCTGCTGCCCCTGGACTTGGACGGCGGTGGGCTGCTGAGCCAGCGTGAAGTAGTACTGGACAGGCTCGGCAGGAGTCACAGACTGGCGCACCTCCTCCTGTGGGGTAGAAGGAGAGGCAGGTAAGAGGAAAAGCACCGACTCAGCAGCCGCCAGAGTGAATTTCCACTCTTCCCCCAAATGGGCTCTGTGCAGTTGCCTGCTGAATGCTGAGCTCTCCACATCTGAAGCCAAGGGAAAGTGGAATTCGAAGAGACCGGTTGTGCTAAATCAAACTAAAAATAACAGATTCCATAGACTTCACAAAACGTATAGCCAATTTTCCAAAGTACAGCGTTATCACCCATTGCGTGATGAGTTGCAAATGGGCAAATAATTACTGTTACTAAAAGCCATGCACTAGCAGTGCTTATCAGTAAATGCTGTCGAGGCCTGTGATCTGGGGACGGTGCTAACTGTGAGCACTGGAAGGTGCTACCCAAACGTCATGCTCTCTCTCAGGCCGGATCCCAATCTCCCAAACAGGAAGCGCTCTCCTTATTTTATTCCCACCACCTCAGGAGAGACAGAGCAGGGGAAAGGGACACGGGGTTTTTCCTGGGTTGAAATTTTAGTAGGTAAGTGCCCAGCTTTTCACAGCACGTCGAGAGCTCAGTGGTCACTGAGGACCACATCTATCCACTGTCACATCTGGTTCTGGTTGTACTTAGCCACAGAAGTGCAACCCAGGGGGCCTGAGGGACAGCTCTCCGCTGGGGTGCTGCCTTGGCTGACTAGGGAGGTCGCATTCTGTCCGATCTGCCCGGTGAAGAGACTGTTCCTTCTTCAGCTGACGTTTTCCATGGCAGAAGGAGTAAACAACCCTCTCCCAGCCACCTTGAGCTCACAGCTGAGAGTGTAGGATGTTTACACACACTACGGCATGGTTATAGCCCGAGGGTCCAGGGTTGGTCGGCCCCTGACCACTGACAGAGATATCGGCATCTGCTCCGGAGGGCCCTGTGACACACGGTGACCCTGCCTGGGACAACAAAAACAACAGAAACATACAACTTGGGCTGGCTGAGCAAAAAAATAGCTGTTTACTCACTCCCTTGTTCTGGACTAAGTTTGCCAGGTTCAAGGAAAGAGGTAAAGACACTTCTTCAAGGTACAGAGACCCTGTGGCCTGCCTCAAAGCTCCCCAAAGTGCCATTTACAAAGTAGATATTGACCCCATTCCCTCATGAGGTTGGGGGCTGTAACCTGTGCTTCCACAGTCCTTGCTTGTCAGAGTCACTGATTTCCTTCTTAGAGTGGAAGCCCCACGAGGGCAAAGCCAAGCTCTCTCTTGCTCTCCACTGCCCCTACTATGCATTCCCTCGTAGGCGCCCAATAAGCACTTGCTGCACGAGAATGGCTTTACAGAGCCAGGTAGACGGTCAGGGCAGGAAAAGTACAGGCACGCGATGTTTTGTTCTGCTTCACTCTACTGTACTTCCAGGTGTTCCGGTTCTTTAAACAAACTGAAGGCAAGACCCTCCACTAGCAAAATGATTACAACTCACTTTATTGAGGTACTTGCTTTATTACGGTGGTCTGTAATCAAACCTACAATATCTCCCGGGATGCCGGTACTCACTTTATTGTGGTGGTCTACAGCCACACCTGCAGTATCTCCAAGGTATACCTGTACTTTTTTTTTTTAACCCAAGTTGGTAGCAGAACAAAGTCTCTCAAACACAACCACTGTTACCAATAGAAAAAGAGTCCCTAAACTCTCTTTGCTGCCTCTAGGATTTTGTGGTCTAGTGTGGGGAGAAGCTCACGTCCCCTGCAGAAGAGGGCTAGGCATTAATTTGTTTGCCTGGTGACAGGGGGCCCGGGATACTAAAATTAGGACTGATACCTAGCCTATGAGAAACCTGGGTGTCTGTACGACAAAGTTCCCTGATGGGCATCTGCCCAGCCTAGGCAGAATACTTGTAACACGCTGGGTTTCTGAGCTAGTGCCCAAACACTAACCAACTTTTTAGCCTAATGCATTCTGTACTTCAGGCCCAAACAGTCTGAGCCCTCAATGTGATCATGCTGAGGCGGATGAGAAGGTCCCTTTTATTTTCATCTAGGTCTCAGCTTCCAGAACAACTTGACTGTGACAATGTCATCTCCATTTCAACTCCAACTTCTTGCCATTATAAATAAAGGCCAGTGTTGCCGACTAGAGCTTGGCTGTGGCGGGGATAAAACACTGATTACCCTCCTCAGCCAAGAAACGGCTCTTTTTCCAAGCTCTTGAGATGAGTTCGATGCTTTTTTTTCCACTGAGATCTCCCTTCCCACTTTATAAAAAACATCATCACTAAAGTCCAGACCTAACTTGAAACGGTTCAAGTGATGAGAGGGTAGAGAGAACTGAGAGCCGCCCACCTCCACCCCCGCCGAAGTCAGGGAGTAGGAAAACACAGGCATTTCCAAGCCGTGACCTATGATAGCTCCATATCCAGTTATCCCTGGTTGCAGGCTGACCTACAAGTGGAAATGGCTTTTTTGTCAGAAAGCAAACCCTTTAAATACCCCTTTTGGAAGCCAAGACACCCCCTGCCGAAAGCTGTGAGAGCAGGTAAAAAGCTTCTCCCATGCGGCCTACTACAGCCTCCTAACTTGTTTATGAACCAGGCAGCATCTAGGATGCTCCATCACGTAGAGGTGCCCAGGTATGAGGAGGACACAACTGTTCTCAAATCACCGGGATGGGAGGTGGTGTATCTGAGGTTCTTCAG
The DNA here is from genome assembly GCA_004026545.1 of Mormoops blainvillei. Classification (NCBI taxonomy): domain Eukaryota; kingdom Metazoa; phylum Chordata; class Mammalia; order Chiroptera; family Mormoopidae; genus Mormoops; species Mormoops blainvillei. Next base: position 75,207 of record PVJD01002702.1, on the reverse strand, counting down.
CGTTATGAAGACTCATTTGGCCAATGGAGGTCAAGCTGGCAAGGGAATGATTATGCTTGGTTTAAAGAGATGGGTGAAGAGAAAATGGTATTTCAATGGGCAGGAACTTTCAACTCATAGCTTTAGTGGGGTAGAAGTCAGGCCTCAACTACCTTCTGCTTTCAAATAGTCTTTACTTTCTTCCCCAAAGAACAAGAGAAATTCCCAAGCATCTCTGAGAAGCCAAGGGCCTTAGACCCCCAACTCACAATTTGTGGCTAGTTTCTTTCCCCAGTAGTGGAACATCATGCCAAGTGCTAGAACAATCTTGGGATGACTGGATCAATCCAGAACACGGCACGTGGCCAGCTTTAGCAGTGGCCTCCCCACCCAGAGGGCTTGCTCTTGGGAGTGTGTTCAGAAGTGGACAAAGCCAAAGAACGAGCCGCACCACCTGCCCAGGTCATCACTACAGCATTGTGCAGCCGGCCCCCGAGAGGAAAAAGCACAGTCACCTCAGCAGCAAGAGTGAACTGCTGCCTCCTTCAGAAAGGGCAAATTTTGGAGAACAGGTGCTTTTAAAGGACTTAAGGAGGGGCCAGCCAATTTGGAACTTGGGAAAACTCCACATCCACAGATTATAAGTGCTTAGGATTTCAGACCAGTTTTCAGCCATCTCAAACTTTCAAAGGCCAGGCAGCAGCTGTCCCGAATGGGATGCCCATCAGTGGCTTGAACACCGACAAAGAACAGAATCCATACAGCAAGGAGCTGTTGCAGTCAAACACACTTTAAAGAGATGGATCACTGCATTCTGAGTCAGGATAGGATGGAACAAGGAACTGTCTGACAACCTAAGAGAGCCAAGCACTGAGGACTTTGGAAGAAGGGACAGGACACAACCCTTCTCTCCAGCCAGCTGTTCCACTGGCAGCCCGCAGAGAACAAGCAGGAGTTAGCCCAAGGAGCAAGAGCAAGGCCTGTCGCATATCTCGTCCCCATTTTTACAGGGGGCTTCTGAAATGCATTCCAAAAGGACAGCGTGTGTGTCCTATCATTTGTCTTGCAGGAAGAGAACTGGTCTGAGTGCCTGTTGTAGTGACTTCTCAAAGAGGAGGAAAGCACCCCAAAAGGAGGAACTGAGCCCATGGGAACTAACCTGCAATGTCTCAAAGGCGATGCGCAGCCAGGGACGACCGTGGCAGCCTGCCGCTGTAAACATCCGACTGAAAGCTCCTCTGAACACCTTACAGCTTCCAGTCAAGGATGTTTACAGTAGCAAAGACTGCCCAGAAAGGACGGAGACGCAGTGAGGCTCCCTGCTTTAGTAAGGAGGTGACAGAGAGTTTGCTAATCCAAAGGGTCAGGATTACAAATGTCCTTTAAGACACCCACTTCTCCTACACTTTCTGGCTGGTTATTAACATGAGACAGCACGGGAATCACAGAATCATTCTGCTTCTAAAGATAATGTACTATGAAATAATTCATTAAAACCACTTAAAATTTTATTAGCAAAACAAAGCAAGCAGAACAAGGCCCAGTTTTGCTCCTGCCAGACTCTGCCACTATTCCCCAAGTGTCTCCATTACACCTGGTGAGTCATGCAATCTGTGTGCCTGAAACAATGAGTTATTCGGGATAGGGGTCTATTACAATCGCAATTAAGAGCTTTATGCACCCAAAGTGCTGGGGGAAAAAATAACCGGTGTGACCTCTGGAGAGGGGCAGGCAGAAGAGAGGGAAAGGCAGACAGACATTCACGTTCTTTCTCGTAACTGCTTAGGAAACGATTTAAGTGGTGGTTCTCGAATTTGGTTGCACATTAAAAGCATCTGGGGAACTTTAAAAAGTACTGATGCCTGGGCCTCCCCCTCTGAGATTCTGGTTCAGCTGGTGTGGTGTGGTGTGGAGCCTGGGCACTGGTATTTTTTTAAACCCTCACAGGTAATTCTACTGTGTAGCCAGAACACTATATAGAGAACCACAATCAAGAGTAGGGAAAAACCCAAGTCCTCTCACTCTAAACACCACTGTGCACACAGAGAGTCTGTTTCTTGAAAATCGAAAACCTGTAGCTTACTGAGCATGTTCTCCCATCCCAGATTAGGAACTCTGATAGACTTCCTAGGATACCCGGAAATGAGCTTCACTTTATTGTTTATAACTGAAGTCTTTAATTTTCACTGTCTATTTTCACTGAAATACCACCTCAGCGGCACTGAGTTAAAAGTATCCATAAATGAGTAACAGAAGGAGATGTGAAGGATGGATCTGGTCTAGAGAAGGAGAAGCAGAAGAAATAGCAATGACTTGCGCTGAGAGAGGAAAAGGAGCGTTATTTGACACCCATATGCAAGGTGCTCTTCAGTCAGCAGTAGCAGCAACGCCTTCCCAGCTCACCTGACGCTTTGGAGGTTTTAGTTCATCTCTTGGAACAATATCGATGAGAAAGTCAAACTGATCAAATTTTGTAATTGCCATGGCGATATCATTCCTCTGTAACAAAGAAAAGCAAGGTGAAAAATTAGCCTAGGGAGAAACTAGTTCACCTGGCTTTATACCCTCCAAGTTACAAGTAAGATAAGACGAGGACTTCTAGGCCAAGCTAAGTACCCACGGCCAAGTCTAAAGCTGAAATAAGTACAACCAAACTCTCATGAACTTTGAATGATCAGACTTGCTGGAAAGACATGTACGAAGTTGACAAAAAAGAGCTACTTGTAGCTCGTGCTTCACAAACCAGATACTCGAGCCTCTGACTACTACTGCCTCTGCTGGATTCTGCCCCACGATCCTCCCCGAGATAGTTAAGTTATGGTCCTCCAGCTAAAACTGTACAAGTCCATCAATCTCAAGTGGTAGGTTTCTGGTCATTATGTGGTTAGCAAGGTTAGGCTATCATTCAATCTAATAACATTTTTAAGGCACTAAATAATATTTTGCCTCTTTGGTTCATAAGCAGTTAAAATCTATTTTGAATCTCCTGGTTGAAATCCTAATTCAATAACTTTTTGCACTATTTTCCAGCTACTGATCTGTACTACCATAATTTTTATTTTGGAATTCAAAATCGTAATGTTAAATCCATGGTTTAAATCTTGTCTAATGTGATATAAACATTGAGAGTCTGAAGTTACCAGAATAGAGGCTCAGGTGAGCAGAGAACAATGGAGTCGGTTGACTAATGATACTAAAATCAAGGCCTGCTCCGAAGGGCTTCTAAGAGTGACACTCCCTCCCTTTAAATAATAAAATTAAAGGATTTCTGTTTTTATTAAAAGCCAACATACTAACACTGTATAAACATTTTAAAAGAAAAAGAAAAAACAGGAAAAAAGAGCGAACTCTAGTAAATGATATGCATGTTCAAGTATTTAAGGCAAAGTAAACTCTGAAATTCACTTAAAAATACATGACTCGATGGACAGATGGAGGAACAGATACAGGGATAAAACAAGTAAAATTTTAATGATTGGATCCAGGTGGTGAATATATAGTTGTTCACTATAAACTTTGCTTATGTTTGAATTTTTTCATTATAAAATGTTGGGGGGAGAATGTCAACTTACTAACAGAAATCCTTAGCAACCTCAACATATCACATCTTCAAAGAAGGTGACTGACTCATCAGACTAAATAGGAGGGAATGGAAATTTTCTGTTTTTTCCTTGCCTTGTCTCTGTGATGGTCCCAAGCCACTGAAATGCAAAACTCTAGTCCACCACTCTTGCCAACCACCAGCTTGACGATAAACCCATCCTACCGAAGCAGGGCACATCTTAAAGCTGCCAGGACTTATTTAAGATTAGTACGATGTAGTATCACATTCTTGATGATGTCACCTACTCAAAGCTATCTAAACGGCTCATCTAAGGGTGGAATGATGGGGAAAAAAGAAATAGAAATAATTACCTCCAGACGTACACCAAAGTGTTCTACAGTATTTCAGAAACATAGATATATTTAAATTGGTCTTTTTAACATTTTTATTTTGCCTTTTTAAGTGCCAATATATTTTACTCAATTATTACTCATATACAGAAAATACAGAAATCTTAAGTACACAGCTGGATGAATTTTAATAAATATAATACACCCAGGCAGCTATCACCCAGATAAGAATATAAAAAGTTTTCCCGTATCCCTTCCCAGCCAATTACCAACCCCCCATCTGAAATAACTACAACTCTGATTTCTATCACCATGGACAGTATATGGTATCATGTGCTATGTCATTTTTTCCTCTAGTTTCTTTTGCTTAACATAATATTTTTGAGATTCATCCATGATGTTGTATGGATCAACAGTTAGTTTCTTTTATTGTTGAACAGTTCACTTTATGAATATATCAATTTTTTTATTTTTTCAAGATTTATTCATTTAGTTTTAGAGAGAGGGGAAGGGAGAGGCGAAACATTGATCAGCTGCCTCTCATAAAAGCTCTAATCAGGGACTGAGCTCGCAACCCAGACATGTGCCCTGTCCAGGAATCAAACCAGCGACCTTTCACTTTGCGGGACAATGCCCAACCAACTGAGCCACACTGGTCAAGGCAGAATATATAATTTTAAGAAAATATTCCTTTCTTGATGGATATTCGAATTGTTTCTAATTTTTGGCTATTATAAATAAGGTTGGTATGAATGTATTTTTTAATTTATTGATTTCAGAGGGAGGCAGAGAAACATCAATTTTGCTGTTCCACTTATTGGTATGTTCATTTGTTGGGTATGAACACTTTTATATAAGAATGTCCACACTTTTGGCAGTGTAACTACGAATGGAATGGTAGAATCAGAAAGTAGGGATATGTTTAACTTTACTAGAAGGTTCCAAATAGTATTCCAAAGTGACTGTACCACTTCACACTCTCACCAGCAGTAATGAGTTTCTGTAGTCCCACTTCCTCACCAACACTTGGTACTGTCAGTTTTTTTAAAAAAACTTTAGCCATTCTAGTGGGTATAAACCAGTATCTCATTGTGGTTTTAATATTTATTTCCCAGATGTATACCTTTTCATGTTTACTGGTCATCTGGAATCTTCTTTGAAGTGCCTATTCAAGTGTTTTCCGCATTTTATTTTTTAATCTTAACTGATCTTGAAGGTTATTTCAACTGGCTCTCTAGATCTACAGGCTTCCTTCAAGGTAGAATGAAGTAAGTTTTCAATGTCTACCTGCACTAGAATGTAGGATTCCTGGGGGTAGGGATTTTTGTCTGTTTTGCGTATTAATCCCCAGAACCTAAAACAATGCTCAGCATACTGTGGGTATTTAATAAATATGTGTAGAATAAATGAACATATACATGCGTTTTCACCTTTAGAGATAAGGGGAAACGAAGAAAAAATAGAGTTAACTGTATTTTGCTATGTATAATGTGCACCCATGTTTGTTTGTTTGTTTTCGGTGCAAACTTTCAGGGGAAAAAACTTCCATTTTAAATTTTTAATTCAATTATTTATTTATATTTAGATACTTCTTTTTGTATTATAAAGGAATTTTAGCACTCATTTTTTAAACATATTATGGTACAAGAAATTTTGTGTAACAAATAATTACAAAACACAAAAACAGGTTCAAGGTATTTTAGGTACTACCCATGTATAATGTGTACCCTTACTTTGCCCTCAAAAATTGGGGCAAAAAACTGTGCAAAGTACACAGCAAAACACGGTACTTTCTTGGCTTTGTTATTAAAATACTGTCACTCTCTTGTATCAGTCATACCCTTCCTCTTATGTCTGAGAAACCTTTCCTCCAAGACCTAGGGCCCAGCTGTTGAGGGGAGAGCCTCTAGAGCCAAAGACCAAGGGGGTCTTCATACAATATAAATGTTGATTTGTTGGATTAAAATAAAAAGAGAACAAAAAAGAAGAGGAAAAGGGTTCCTAGGAAAGCAGATGAGGAACAAAAAGGCTAATGAGATTAGTAAAACTGATTCTTCCTGGGATAGTCCTTTCCTGGAGTCTCTCGAAGCTTCCAACCAGAAACTGTTTACATCTGGAAATAGATAAATTTCGCTTTAGCCTCTGTTTATAGTGAGGGCTCACCAAATGAATAGCGCAGTCACTGAGTTGTGAAAACCAAGGGAGAGTTGGAAATTAAAATTCTTGGTGGGGCTCTGACCAGTGTAGCTCAGCTGGCTGGGCACTGTCCCACAAGGCGAAAGGTTGCTGGTTGGATTCCCAGTCGGGACACATGCCGGGGGTTGAGGGCCTGGTCCCCAGCCAGGGCGGTCAGGGCAATCAATGTTACTCTCTTGGATCAATGTCTCTCTCCCTCTTTCTCCCTCCCTTCCCCTCTAAGAATAAATAAATAAAATCTTTAAAAATAAATAAAATAAAATTCTTGGTGGGGAAATACTATTGTGGCCATAAGATATGCCTGCCTCCCAAGAGTTGAGGAAGGTACCAATTACACACATCAGCTTGACAGAGGCCTCAGGCAGAGTAATCTTTGGTCCAAAGTCATGCAAGAGAAGCAGGCAAAGGCAGCTGCTTGCCCAATTTTCCCAATGTTGGTCTATAAAATTACCTGTAGAGTCCGGCGCTTGTTATCCTCTGTGTGGATCCAGGCTCGAAGGGTCAACTCTGTGATAAAAATCTGGGCTGCCTTGGCAAAGAGCACAGGGGCTTCTGCACTGATCATCTGCAACAGATGAAGGTCCTTCCTGTCAAACCCTGGCACATCATTCAAACCAGTTAATTTGTCCCTTACCTCACGTCCTGCCACTGGACTATGGGGGCAAGGGTTGGAAAATGAGAAGGCTGGTAGCCTCAAGAGATTCCAATGTAAAATAAACCCACAAGCAGGGACAAGGCAGGTAGGAGGAATGAGGGAGAAAGAATATTTACCCAGCACCTACCATGCACTTTCTTACTCTCATAATAGCCTTCTGGAGAAACTAGGGTTTAGGAGGGATGAAGTCATAACTTGCCCAGGGCCTTAAAGTCAGTAAGTGGTATAAAACAAGGATAGAAAATGTGGGAAAAACAATGAGTTTGAGAGTCAATGGATTTAGGCAAAATTTCAGGCTTCCCATCTTTCTGGGCTTTAGTTTTCACATACGGAAAGAGGATAATCTTCCAGTGCTGTGGTGGGAATCAAATGAGATAATACTGTATCTAAAAGCAGCCCACACAGGGCCTGGCACAGAGTAAGTGTTCAGGTATTGTGATGAACTCTTGGTCAGACAAGGTTCTGAACACCTGATGAGGTGGTCTGTGCAGGACGGAGCCACTGGAAGAGCTCTGGAGTTCAGAAAGCAGACGATGAGTATTGGGATCTTGGTTCTCCTATTCTGGGCATGTCACTTTTAACCTTTTTGTCTATTTCTATGTCTATAAAATGAAACTAGTAATTCTTTTTTTCTACTCCAGGTTTATCTTTTTATTTTTTTTAAGAGTTCATAATATATATGCCTTTATTCTTTAATTTATGAACATTTAATGTGTCCTTCAAAAGTTAATTATAATTAGTGACAACTTTGCTCAGAGAAACTAATCACTGTTAATCAAATCTCACAGGGTTGCTATGAAGAGGAAGTGAGCTAGCAGAAGGGAAAACTGCTGTGACCTGTTAGCTCTCTATACAAATACAAGAGACCATTAATTTCGAGTGGTAAGGAAAGAGAGGTGTTGCTCTTTTCCTGAGACAGCTGTACTAGTTGGCAGAATCCTAGGAATATAGTAAAAGCCACCTCCAAATAAACCCTCTCCTAAGTATTATTGTGTAAAACAACTCACAGATGCAATATCGTTATCAAACAATTCTTAGAGCTCTCAGCTCAACAAATTAGACTGTAACAAGATGTTCAGAAGATGGCACCATCCTGTTGATTTGATGCTACATGTTTACACTACATGCTAAAAAGAACTGGGTGATTCAAAAAGCACTCAGCATCTCTTCAACATCTACAAAATAGGATATCCCTAATTTTCAGGGAAGCACCATGTAATAATTAAAACTGTTTAATTTTGGCTCACTTAACAATTTTATGAGGAACCAAATAAAAAAGCAACAGACAGGTAACAATATTTTCATTTCTGTTTAATTAAACCTTGAGCTCTAGGGAAATGAGCAATAACTACCTATCATTTTAGCTTCAATATAAATAAATATAAATGAACGTGAATTTACCTTCACATCTTCATCCAGTTTCATAATCTTCTTAATACGAGCCAGTGGGAGTTCCTGTACTCGGAAATCTTTCTGAAATGAGTAACGAAAGGTGCATAAACGGTGGGTACAATCAATAGGGAAAGGCAGGCATCATGAAGCACACCGACTGGCTTAGTCCCCCTTTCAGGAGATATGGCAGGAAAGGAGGCACAGATGAAATGAAGGAAATAAAATGCACGCTCCAGAGCAAACTTCTGCTTAACCCATGCGGAGCTGTGCCCAAGTAACGGGTTTCGGGATAAACTTATGATGCTTTCTAACAGTGCCCTCTTGAAAAGCGGCCCCAAAGAACACCAGATTCTTCGCCAGTACAACACAGAGGTGCATTATGAGTGTCTTTTTCTTCCCAAGAAAGTTTACCGGTATGCAATCTGAAGGTTAAAATGATATTTTTGCCTCAGGGGCATTCATTCCTGTAAATTGTCAGTTCTTTTTTCTCTTCAGGGATTACAAGGACAAGCGCCAGTAGCACCTGACCACAGTGACCCACAGTCCTTTTCAGGTAGTGTGACACTGGCTATTTCTAACCTTTGCACTAACGTGACACCAAAATTTGGGTAAGAGCTCCTTTCCCATTACAGCAGCAAAAGGTTTGTGTCCAAAATTGGCTTGGGAGGTAGGGATCGGGCAGAAGAGTATGGAAGAAGGGTGAGGGTGAATTTATCAGCTGGCTTTCTAAAACAGCCCCGGCACTTTCTTTTTTCCTTAACCAACAAGACTGGGCTAGAGGAAAACCACACCAACTTTACTGTGAAAAGGATCCAGGAAAGGGCTTTTTAACCAGCACTACTCAACTATTTGCAATTAAGGCCTTTTCTGTTTTATTTTGATACTACTGGTATTTCAACACATGCCCAATAATGGATGCAATTCTAGAAATAAAAATCAATTCTGGGTTTCAGAACCGCAATGAAGAGAAAGGTGCAAAGGGGGAGATTAGCTAAAGTCAGCAAAATCCCTGCTGGGACTAAGTGTCAAATGATTGATTCTATAAGTGGTCTGAAATGTAACTCACCAAACCCAATATTCTCACTTGGGAATTTGCATCATCACATTATGGAAAGAGCAGCTATTTGAGATTTGGTATAATTAGCATATATAAGTGAACTTTCTTTTCCAAGACCAACAGAATACCTCAACTAATGTCAAAGAAGGGGGTATTTTGGAAAAACATAAATAGCCTTTCCAGAATCCATTTTATGATTACAGAAGGAAGAGCAACTATTAGGATAACGTGCACACCAAGACCTCTAATTTCCCCATGCAAACCCAACAAGTTGCTTGGCTACTGGCTACCACTCACCACTACAAACTTCCAACACCAACTGTGGTCTTTCCCTTTTCCAAATTAGATGTCAACACTTTCCATGAAGCCTCTATTAAAACTAACCCTGAAGTGGCAGAGGTTTAGAAGTCCGGTTTATTAAAATTTCACCAAAAGGAGATAGCAGGACACATTCTTTCTATTCTAAGTTTTTTCCTTTCATTTACTCATTCATGTAACTCAACTAATATGATACCTACTATGTGAAGGATACAAATCCATTCTTACCTTTGAACAGCCTGTAGTTTAATTTTTAGAGGCTGTCACATAAAAACATTATAATCCCCTATCCTGTACTAGAATGAGGGTGTAAAATCCCACAGGGACAAAAAAAATAATCAGCCAACAATGGGGGGTTGGAGTGAGCAGGAGGAGTTGGCAAATGTTCCACAGAGGGGCTGACATCTGAACTGTGTCTAAGGGATGTTACAAATCTGCTTGTTGAAAAAGTATGAGAATGTTATTCAGACAGAGGGAACAGTATGCACGGAAGCCCAGAAAACATGGCCTATTTAAATTTTAGATATATGACCTTAGTACAGAGGGGAACAACAGGAAAGAAAACGCTGGACTGAGGCCAGACCCTAAAGAGATTAAAAAAACAAAACAAAACATTTAACCACAGAATCAATCACTGGGCTTCCTTCTTCTGTGGCATGTCACAGAAAATGATGTGAAACAGAAATGCCAAAGAAAATGCTGGGGATGATAATTCCTTTGGAAGGCCTCCCAGGATGATACACACAGCACAAGATTATAACCATAAGATTTAGCTCTCTTGAAAGTGTGCTGTCATTTGGCTTGCTTATGGAATATAATTTCCACAAGATTGTTCCAAGATTACTTAACCAAAGCCCAAAGCTGAGAGATAAAAAGACCTCCTTCTCCAAATTGAAGAAGTAAAATACCACTTTTAGAATTTCTATGAGACTAGTCTTTGATCAAAAGCAACACGAAAGGGTCAAGGATAAAGACATTATATCATTCCCACCTTGGAGAGGAATAAAATGAGGCAGAAATTTATAGAAAGCTCAGTTCCAAGCCTCACCCCAGCCCTTTCTTTTCAGAGAAACTTTCTCATAATCCCCAAACCTTGCGCCCTGAAGGGGCAATGTGTGAAAAGTAGATCTTCAGGTGTGTGGGGGGGGGGGGGGGTTCATTATTACTGACAAGGGCCCAGTCACATGATAGAGTTTACGACAAGCATACTGGAGAGGAGAGCCCCTTTACTATCAGTAGATTGAGGTCTACTAAATTGGCTTTCAATTCAATGCTCCCTTGGTCATTGGCTACTGTGCAACTGATGTGGATAATATTTTACTTCTTCTCCCGATGCCGGATCCAAGTGGGAGAACTGAGGCAGACTGACTGTTTCTCCCTACTCTTGGTAGTGTTATCTGCGAGGTGAAAGAGCAGGTTCTCTCTCAGAATATTTCTGTGCTCCTGACCGCAACCAAGGAACTACATTAAAAACGCTGCCATCCGAAACTGCTGAATTTCAAAAAGTCTGAATTCACTCAATGAGAGTTCAGAGCCGAAGAAAAGCAAATGGTTCTCAGGCTGTCAGGCTGCACTAAAGAAAACTCAGAGTTTCAAATAATGATGAGAAATCTTTTCCCAGGTCTACCCAGTCAGGCGCTCCGGCAAAGACAAGATTCCAATCCTCTCAAAGGCAGTGATTCTCAACCTTGGCTGCATATCAGAATCACCTGGGAGCTTTGGAAAAAACAAGATGCCTGGGCTCTACCCCAGACTAACTGAATCAGGAATTCCTGGCATCACGTTTTTTGAAAACTCCCCTGGTGACCATGAGGGTTAAGGGCTACTGCTGCTTTTTAAAGCCTTGCTACTCAAAGTGAGGTCCTTGGACCAGCAATGGCTTCGCCTGGGAACTCAGAAGAAATGCAGAGTCTGAGCCTCTGCTCCAAACCTACTAAAACAAAATCTGTATCTTTAACAAGATCCTCTTGTGGTTCATTAGACAATGAAGTTTGAGGAGCACTGCTCTAAGGAAGGGCTCAAACACAGGACCTGTTTTGTAACAATTCATGGACCTTCAACCGCCAAGTTCTTGTTTAAATAGTTATTTGACTGTGCCCTGGTTGATGTGGCTCAGTGGACTGAATGCCGGCCTGCAAACCAAAAGGCCGCCAGTTCGATTCCCACTCAGGGCACAAGCCTGGGTTGCAGGCCAGATTCCCAGCTGGGGGTGTGTGAGAGGCAACCGATCAGTGTATCTCTCACACATCAATGTTTCTCTAACTCTCCTTCTCCTTTCCTTCCCCCCTCTCTAAAAATAAATAAATAAAATTTTTAAATAGTTATCTGACTGTAATGTTAGAAATGCCACTGTCCAATCTGGAGGCACTGAAGAATGAAAAGATGTAACTGGAAAATAAAAGAAAGTGACCTAGGCATTACTTTACAGCGAACTGAAAGCTGAATGGGATGTAGGGAAGAAGGTAGGGGAAGGTTAGACTTTTCAAGACTCAACATTGTTGCCTCCTCCCCATCCCCTCCAAAAGACAAACTTAGCTTTTTCTTGTCCACTTTCAAAGGTCTAGAGGGGTAAAATTCAACACCAAAAGTCTGTCTATTATTGTTTTCAGAGCTCTGCTGAGCAGGAAGACAGTGTTTTACACAATCACCCTAGTGCACAATCATTTTAGTATGATTTTAACCAACTTCAGTTCCAGCTGAACACCACCTGGGTTTATGCACAATTACAGAGTGAGGAGCATGATGGCCACACTGAGATGAAAGATAAATTGCTTTTGCAGAACTCAGTCCAAAATGACTAGGTCCAGTATTTCCAATACATCATGTAACATGTATCACTTAGCCAACTTCAATTACTTGTTTTTAGAACAATCTTTGTCCCAGAGACCACAATACCTTGTGAATATTCTTATAAGTTTTATTCATGTTTGGACAGTTTAAACATATGGATTTTTTAAAAATCTGTTAGACATGTGATGTCAACCTAAGAGGCTCTGACATATCCAAGGGAGTCTGGTTGTAAGTGCTTTTGAGTTCTGGAAAGGCACAGACTAAAGACTAAAATATCTGGCAATGTTATACACGCAGAGGTGCAGTCAGAGAAGCAGGCGCTTTCATGCCGGAGAGAGAGGCAGATGAATGGATAAATAAAATGTAGGGCATACACATATACATGGGATATCATTCAGACTAAAGAAGAAATCCAGTCACATACTAGAACATGGATGAACCTTGAGACCCTTATGCTAAGTGAAATGGTGAAATAAACCAGTCATAAAAGGACAAATACTATATGATTCCACATATATGAGGTACTCAAGACAGGAAAAATTCATAAAATCAGAAAGTGGAATAGTGGTTACCAGAGGCTGGGAAGAGGAGGAAAGGGCAGTTGTTGTTTAATAGGTACAGAGTTTCAGTTCTGCAAGATGAAAAAGTCCTGGAGATATGGTCCACAGCAATGTAAATATATTTAACACTACTGAACTGTCTTTTTTAAATGGTAAATTTTGTGTTTTCACCACAAAAAAAAAAAAATCAAAGCCCAACAAAATACAAAAAAGGTAAGTGCTGAGCTTGGGCCGCCACAGCGTCTCCGGCCACTTGCCTGACTTTGGATGTGTTTCTGTGCTCAGCTGAGACACAAGCCTCGCTGCGCTGGCCTGATCGCACACCGCAGGACGGCACCGGTTTTGCACGAGGCTGACCCCAGCACTGAAGCCTGACAAGCTTACCCAGGAGATTGTCCCCGTAAAATATGGACTAAAAACTCCACTAGTGATTTCATAATTTCATATCTTCCTCTCTTCTTTTTTATATGAGACAGTGACAGTACAGATAAACCACCAATTTCACACTGCAGAAGAGACATATCGGCTTTTCGGTGGAAATCCACATGTGAATACAAGCCACTCTTAAGCCAAGACAAATTCAACTTCTGAAAATCTTCCGTATAAACAAAAATGACCCACACGGTACATCCACAATATGAATTAGATTTTTACCTTTGAAGTCAGTGGACATTAATCACAATGAGAAGTTACTTTATTTTATTCATTCATTACTAGTTTACAGTCTGTCTTCCCCACCAGAATATATATATGTTCTGCGAATGCGATGTCTTGTCTGTCTGGTTCACTACTGGGCCCACAGAATCTAGCGTAGCCATAGTAGATCCACAGTAAGTATTTGCTGACTGAACAAATAAACTGACCTTGTATGTCAGCGGTTAAAAGCCAGTAACTAAGAAATTACAACACTAGTTCTACATTAGGAAGGAATCCCGTGTCTGCTCTGCCAGGATGCCAATACCTTCAGAGCAGGAATGACGCATCTAACACAGAGAGCTCCTTCAGAATTTGCTGAAATGACACCAAATGCCACACTTCTTTGTTAAGGACATGACACTGTACTCTGAAAATATTCCAATTCTAACCTGTCTCACCTCCTGCTACCACTGTTATATCCCTTAATCCTACCCCACCCTTACTACCCACACAGTAACCTCCAGCCATTCTGAACTTCTTACTAGTCCTCTAAACATAAGGCCCTCCCCTCTGGGCTTCCATGCCTTTATGAATGCCAATTCTCTCTGCTGAAGATACACTCTCCCATCCTTTCCACTTGGTGAATGCATACTAATATAACAAGACCCAATAAAATGTCCCCTTTAATTAAAGCTTCCCTAACTCAACCAGGGAGAAACAAGCCTTATGTCCTCTGTGCTCCCACAGCACTCTGGCTTTTACGGCTTCAGACTCGTCACTATGCCTGACTCAGTAAGTATTTAATAGATACTTATTAAATGAATGATTCTAGTTATAATTACTAGATTGTAAGCTCCCCAAATATCAGGGTTATGTTTGATCCTTTTAAATCAGTGGTTTCCAACAGGGGATGATTTTAGCCCCCAAGAGACATTTGCCAACGTCTGGAGACGTTTTTGGTTGTCATACCTGGCAGGAGGTGGGGAGAGTATGCTAGCATCTAGTGAGTAGAGGCCAAGGATGCTGCTAAAACACCCTACAATGCACAGGACTGCCCCTCACAACAAGGAATTGTTCTGGCCAAACATGTCATTAATGCTGCTGTTGAGAAACCCTAATCTAAGTGTATCTTTTAAAACCTAAAGAGAGTGACAGCTTAGAATAGATTTGTTGTTTGAAAAACTGTCCAACAGTTTTCAACAGTTTTCTAGGTATTTGACAGGGCCTCTAAACTGGGCCTAAGAAATGAGCGGAAGCTACTGAAGAACAGTGAGAGCTCTGCTTTTCTGCAGCCTCTAAAAGGTACGTGTTACGTTACACTACCTCCAAGTCAAAGCATCCACTACAAGTCCACATGCCCAAGGAAAGTCACTAATATATTAAAAAAATCCTTGTATCGATAGTTATCTCACCTAACATAAATTACCTTTTCATTTCCCTACCCAAAGATCAGGAATAAATTATGCCTTTGTAAATGTGCTTAAGATCAAACACATTTTAGTCTAAGTTTTGGTCACTCATCTCACAGGTCTTTACATTCTTTAAAAGTTTCTCATTCTTTCTTACCACTGTTAAATTCCGGATTTCTTCCATGACACGAGGCCAGAAGGACTGTAGGCTTTGCTGGGCATCACTGCTGCTGGTACCACCAAATCCTCCTTCTGTGGACATTTTGACAACTGGAAACAAATACACAGGTGAGACATATTAGAAACAATAATAAAGTCAGGCTTTCTGTCCAGGTTATTTATATCTTTCCTTGTAGGTGTTTTCATTACTTCATTCAACTTTTCAACAACGGGAAATTAAATTTAGGATAGAAAGAAGAGGTCAGAACCTACATTCAGTCAACTGCTTTGTGATGGGGGAAGAAGAAATATCAGCTACATTCAGTTCTAACTGTAGATAACATTATAATGTCTTAAAAGACTTAGGGGGGGGGGGGCGGCAGCAAAAAACTCCAGATGGCTTAAATACTTATCTGGCAAAGAGTTAAATGCAAGAAACAGTTTAATCAAACACAAAGAACTAGACACTTAGTGATGTCCTAAGAATTTCTATTCTGGGAAATTATGTGAAAAGGTTTAACAATGCCACTGACAGGATGCTGGCGGAGAGCTATGTAAGTCATTAAGAACTAATTCTGAAGGGCTGAAAGAAATCACCAAAGCAGGTATCACATGACCAAATATGTTACTTTCCAGGCTCCATGTGGATGCATGTTGGTATAAAGGCTGATAAATCTAAGTTTAAACTGTGAGGATGTTTGACTCACTCTTAAATGTTTGCCTGGGATTGTCCTAGAGGTCTCTGATTTTTTTTCCTTTTTCCTTCTAAAGGAAATGATGAAAGGAAAAGAAATGGAAGGAAAACAAGAGTACAATCTTCAAAGCAGATTTCACTCTGGTGTAATGACATAAGTGGGTGATGATGTAATGGGAAAAGGTTTGGAGCCAATTTCTAGTGCTGGAGAACTACAAGAAGCTCCATACATCAATGGGAACTCTAAGTACTAGGAAGTAATATGATCTTGGAGTTTCTGGACGGAATTAAAGTGAAGTGTTGAATCACAGTTGGAAATGACTAGATAAAATCCTGAGTCCTAAATAACTAACTAGGTCCTCCACTCAGCTCCCATTACATTTTCACTTATCACCATATGCACACAGCCTATACACTGTTCTCTCAGCGGTACTGGGAACAATGAAATCAAAGTAATCTAGAGAAGCTTATTTACTTATTTTTATTAATAGATTCTTACAATGAAGAGAGACTCACTCTAACCTTTTATAAAATGGGGCAAATAAAAAATATTTCTAGAAATGAAAATAATTATTGACAAACTTAAAATAAGAATCTAACTTTTATTGTATGGTTCTATGGACAGGTCTGACCTTAGCAAAATCTGCCAGGAAAACTGCTACAGTCAAAGGAGGAATATGCACAATTACCAGTGAGATATTTTTTATGTTTGCTAATGATGAGTGGGTTTAGTGTCAGTGTAAACATCTGTTAGATTTAGAAAGTTGGTAACAACTTTTGGTTGTCCTCTGATCTCTTCCCACAACCATTACAAAGGTGACCAATTCAAGAAACACTTTTAAAACCATCTGTGCACAGTCTGCTTTTAAATTTCGCAGTGCCCCCACTAAGGCTGTCTTGGCGCAATCAGTTCCCAAACACATGGCCAGTCAATATGAGTAGATTATGAATGAATATTTGGTTGGCTCAGAGCACACACTGTTGGAGGGTGGGGATGGTTAGGTACAAAACAGAAGTTAATATTTCTGGAACTCAAAAATTAATTAAAGGTTAAGGTTTTTAACTTGAGAGGCCCATCTGAATTAGATAATTACAAATGGATAATGGCAAAAAATACATCAATAAAAATGTCCTTTATATTTTACTGCATCACAGAAGTTTAGGGCTGAAAAAAAAGACATTAAAAGCCACCCAGGTCCATCCCTCTGCTCCCAGCTCTACTTCAGCCTCTGCCTCACAATCCCACCCTAAGTGGCCATTCAGCTTAAATATGAGCTCCTCCCTCTCCAGTTCTGGGAAACTGGTTTACTGGTAGGTAAAGCATTCTGTTCCATCCTTGGACAGTTCTCTGTTCTTTACATTAAGTTGAACTTGCAAACAATGTTCCATTTGAGCTTTGGATTTAGAATTATAGTTTTTAGCATTTTTCCACCCAGAAACCTCTTTTTATAAATTCCTGACTTCAAAGGTACTCTCATCAGGGACGGAAGATCCTACCATGAGGAAAAAGACACAAAGGTTTGGAGCACGTATTTTAGCATCTTTGCACAGCGAGATGATTAGTAGCTAATTCCTTAATACCTATTGGAAGGACACAAATTATTACCATAAATTCTTTTAAAAAGTGAGTACTTTGATTCAAAAGGCTTTCCTTTTGGCATGCATGTACATGGTCATGCATGTACCTAAAGTAGATCCAGTCTTTATATGGGGCTTTAAAAATCAGACCAAATCTCAAACCACAGATTTTATGAAAACAAACTGATGTCCTCAACATTTTCTGACCAAGGCATAATTTAATATTAAAATCACAAAACCTAATCATAAACACAAAAAACGTTTGCTCACACAACACCACAAGTTAAAAAATATAAAGCAACCTTAATCTCATCACTTACTTTAATAATTAATACATTAATTGTAACAAAATTGATTTTGCTACAGAATTAGTCTATTAATAACATCTACAGCCCATGGAAAATATGCTAGGTTTATCTTCTAGGATGATGAGAGAAGGTATGTATTTAAAAGTAAGAAAGACACTTACACTCCATGATCCTTTTTTCATTCCATTTTAAATTGCTATCTCTATCATAGGATAAAGCTATTTATATACAGTTGACAAGGACAAAATTGCCTTAAGACCAAGCTACATTTGCTTAGATCACTCTTATGAAAAATGCAGGACAGAATTTCCCAGGTTTAATTCATTATTGATATTAGATTTACTATTCATGTTCATTAATTACCTTATAAATCCTTGAATAAGGCTCCCTGACTTAAGGATCAGGTGAAATATTGCATGGTTGTTGCTAGAAGCAATCTCAACTCCCAACATCTATTACCATAACTTATTTGGTTTTTAAAACATTTTGCTGTCCAAAGCTAGAAAGGGAAGAATCAAAGTTCATCATAAAAAGGCTACTGCTCCAATGTTAAACTCATCTGCCATCTCTCCACAAGTCTCCTCGAAACATCCCTACCTGGAAGTGATCACTCCTTCTTGTGAACCTAGAGTCCCTGATCTGTATCTCTTTCTGCCCTCACCATGTTACCTTGTATGATCATTATTTACATGTATGTCTTATCATATTTCCCTTTCTGGTTTATAAGCTCCTTGTGGCTAGGACCTGAGTATGATTCAATTCTGGATTCCTTGCAGCCCCTAGCCTGAAGTCTGGTAAGTAATTACTCCTGAAAAGAAAGGGCAAAAGAGTTGCTGGGTACAGCCTTTCTGAGAAAAAGAGGCCTCTTGGAAAGCTTGCTCTGAAACAGACCTACTGGGATTGCTCAAACAACCAAAGGAAGTGGTTATCTTACACAAACTATTCTGGGAAGCTCAGAATAAATGAGGTTCTCTCTGGCCCTTTAAATTAAGGGCGGCAATCAGAAATCCACATGACTAGAAGGATGAGCACACACACACACAAACACATACACACACAATCCTGAACACTGTGAGGCAGACTGGAAGACAGGAAACATGGGAGCATACAATTCCCGAAAGTAAATCTTTTGAAAGTCAGAACCTTCTCAGAAAGGAGAACAGGACAGCTTAGTAGTCTGAAAAATTTGTAACAGGTAAGCGGGAAGAGGAGGAGGGAAAATACTTCTGTTTGGCCATCCATGAGCAAGAAGAGAAGAAAACCACGAAGGAAATAAGGTTCAATCAGATCAATCAACAGTGACCAATCTAGCTGTCATTCTAATATCCAGTTAGTCTTTATCATTCTTGAGCAAAGAAAAAGAGAGCTAAGCACTAAGCAGTTTTCCAAATATCCAAGCAGAGTGCTCCTCTTTTAGTATGTATGCTCTTGGAAATCTTTCAAATTCTTACTTGTGACCAGGTACATGCATGCCAAATCCTCCCCTAGTGATGCCTGGATATAGAAAGAACATATCAGAACCATAAAATACAAAGAGAAATATAAAGTTTTATTACAATATTCCATAATTTCTAAAACTCTTGTACCTTTAGATTTTAGTTCTCCTATTTCTTGGCATGTACCTCATTCTCTCTACAAAAAGTCCTTTATAATAAGCCAAAAACCCACAATACAGCTCTCTAAACTAAAACCAAATTAGATGTTTTGGGGCTATAATACTTTAAAACCCTAATATCACAATTATTCAAGTAAAAAAAAAAAAAAGAAAGGACCACAGAAGGCTCACCTAAAATGAGGTCCAACCCTTGACAAATGTTGCTTCTACTAAAGTACTAGAGCTGACTCATCCCTGGCAGTCAAGTTTTACCTAAAAAATAATGCTCTCATTGTCAAATGCAAGCAAATATCTCTTAGCCCAGTTTTGAATGAAAAACACATCCAAACATTGGTACCATCTTTCCACTTAGTACCTCCACAGTCCAACTTGCAGCCTTGAGACTGCCGGGAGTGTCCGCAATCATTCCTTTGTCTCCAGCTTAACATACACCAACAAATATCTCCCTATGCACACATCTTCTTCGCTCCCTTTTTGACTTGCATTTTGATCATGTTTTCCTGTTATTAGATGTCAAGATTTTTATTTTAAAGCCCAATCAGCAGCACCATCACATGCATTTTATTTTCCAGTACTGCTTCAGGTATTTATTTAAGTTAGTTATGGTTTTCTTTATTTGAATTAGCTAGAACTGTTGGGATGTAGTATTTCAAACAGTGAGTGAGAGTTTAAGAGAAAGAAGGAATATTAATGTGAGTAAACAGATGGATAAGAAAAGAAAAAACGGGGTAGGGTTAAAGTTAATTTGTGCTTGCTATTTTAGATAGTTTTCCAAACTACAAAGAAAAATGAAAACTAAATTTGAGAACTGAGATTTTCAAAACAAAACAATTCTACTTGCAGAGAATTTGGTTCTCATGTGTATATAGATGGGCCTCAGGACATATGCCATTATCAATCATGGCTAAAAAGTATTTCAAGCCTTAAGGAGGCATATGCTCTCCACAATGAAACCAACCTCAAAATGACAATTTCAGAAAAAGAAAAATAACGCTGCTCTGGAAATCAAAAGATCTATGTTCGTGAATTGGCCTGCTGCCTACCACTGGTGGCCTTGGGCCAGTCATGCCACCAACTACTCCAGGACTGATGTATATACTGAACACAGGCTAAGGGGTGGTCTGATATGGAAGGCCTGCACTTCACTACTTGAGGATGCAATAAATGAATAATACAGGGAAAGGCAGGGTGACTAGATAGAAAAAAGGTCTTTATTTAAGCTCATCTAAGGTTTCTACTTAAGCAAGAAAGCACTAAACTTAGTGCTGGAAACCTTACTACTTAAGTTCCCTTACATAACTGGATACCAGACGACACCCACTACTATAAGCATGAATACCGCGGCCTTACTGGAGACCCCTTTCCTGGCGAACACCAAGTTTAGTGTTTGAGGGTATGTCTGCCTCTAGTTCCAAGAGGACAAGTATGAAGTTTTTCAAACTGCCTACTGGTAAAAATCATGGTTCCCAAAAGACTAAGGGTTGGAACTGACTGCACAACTGCTCTCTCTAAAGATCTTCTCACAAGGACACATTTTTAAAGTGGCTGCAGGAACATTTCTCCTTCAAAAACAGAAACATATTTCTGTTTGCTATCTACTACAACATAATCTTTTAAACAGGGCCTAGATCATAATATAGTTATAAACGAAGACATATACCATAAAGAACTGGCTATAAGCAATGTAACTGACAAGAAGGCATATATGGAACATTTTGAAACCTGTTTCTGTGGAAAAGAAATGGGATCTAAACATCTTACCTCATACACTTTCTTCTTCATTCCTTCATTAATATTCAACTTAAACCATCCCCGCATATATGATAGCCATAAAACACTATCAGTATTTTGTATGATGGGGAAAAAAGACCACATATTTTAGTAAAGTATTCTAAAGCTTAGATCTACAAGCAGGGACTTGAAGCCTCTTTTTGTAAACTGTTTTATTGAAGACAGCAACACTTCATTCATTTACACTGCCTATGGCTGCTTTCACACTACAATGGTAGAGTTTAAGTGTTACAACAGAAACCTTATGACCTGTAAGCTGAAAATATTATCTGGCCCTATACCAAAATAAAGGTCAGATAACATTTAGAACCCAGTTCTAAAAAATGTTAAATGCTCATTTCATCAAATCCTTCCATGACAGAGGTAAGTGTTATTCCCCATTTACTGACAGAGACACTGAGTGCCAGAGGTTGAGAAGCTTGCTCTAAATCAGTTATTGTATGACTTGCTCACCTGTCCGGCCTCCATTTGTAAACTGGACAAACCCCTCTGCCCCGCAGAAATATCTGTCAATCTCTTTGACTGTCCAACTTAATAGGACTAAATAAATTCTTGTGGAAAGAATGATGAGTAACTGGTTTTTCAGGCCCTGAGCCTGAAAGAATTCCTACATGAGCTGGAAACAGAAATAGTGCCAGTAGCCGGAGTCAAAGTTAACCTAAAACAAAGAGCTATTTTGCTTACTGGATCTCTTCTATGAATCAGAAACCCTGAGAACAACCTCTTGTCCACCTTCTGGCAGGATCTCATGTTTGTATGCTCAGGAGAGGTGGGAAGTGTGATTAGTATGATTCTGAAGAATGCTTCAAAGATGTCAACGTAAGAGCTTTAGAGTTTACAAACTACTTCTCATATACATTATCCTCAATTGATCTTAGCTCAGTGATAAAGATATCAATATATTCCAATTTTACAGATAAGAAAGCTTAGGATTGGGTATTTTTAGTTACTTGCTCAAGGTCATGATATAGTAAATGGTGAGTTGGAAATGCAAAAGCTCTAAAATTCTGTTCTTGATTTGGATGAGATTGTTCATTCTCACTTTCTGCGCTCTTTTGAAGTATATGCCTATTCAAACTGTTCAGAGAGATGAGCAATCTCAGCTTTGTTCACTGACTTAAAAATCTTCAACTCAAAGAATCATTTTTAATCACTTGTTCTCTGCTCCCAACATCTCTGTGGCAATCATAAAAGAAGATGCAACTGGCACCACTGTCTCCTATCATATAAGCATCTTTCTTTTATTTCTCTGTTGTCTCTTTCCATGCTCTATCACTCTTTTTTCTTTTCTATTTTATCCTTCTCATTTGTATGTCTCCAGGTCAGTCACTAGCACCTATGAATACTCAGCTGCCAACAGCGGGGGGCAGTAAAGTACAGGGTAAACACACTAAAGAAAATGTACTGGACCTGGAGGTCTTGCGAGGTGCTGCTATAGGTTGGGCAGAACCTCCAAGAAGTTAGGTGATTTGCCCAGGATCATAAACATATAGCAAGTTAGTAGCCAGAGAGCAAGAATCCCGATTCAGTACATACATGTTAGAAGGCCGTGAAAATACCAAGCATCATACACAAACCAGATGGCATATCATCACCCCTGCTCAGAGAACTCTCAATTAAAAACCTGGATGGTGTTAAAGGAATGTCAAGATGAGCCTGGCTGTATTGATTTGGCTGTACAGGTTCTGCTATTCTGCTGATTCACAGACACACTGAATTCTGTCCTCTGCTTAGTGTCTTTTATCATTGATTTAAATGTTGAAAGAAAGAAAAAAGGGGGGAGGGGGAGGGGGAGAGCAGGCATGAGATGAAACAAATCTTCCAAGACAACCAAACAGTAAATCTCCCACCTCCATGTATACAGCTGTCAGGATCTGAGAATGTAAAGTCGGCTTCAAAGAGTGCAAAGCAACTAAGATGGTTATGCTAATCTCTTACATTTGTACATGCTTTACACTTTGTAAAGTAGCTTTCTTTACATTATATCTCATTTGTTTTTCACTGCAAAAACAGCACAGGTACTGATATTCCCATATGACAGAGAAAGACGCTTTATCCAGACAGACTGAGGGGCTTGCCTCAGTCACAGGGCCAAATAGAAGCCAGAGCTGGAACTAAAACCCATGTGCCCTGACTCTCAGTAGTGTGCTTTTTCACTGCATGTTCTCCTCCCTCTTTAAGAACTGATAACTCAGCAAAGGACTAAAAACTTAAGAACCCATGGGTCTTCTCAGCCTGGAACATAAATCCACCAAGCGTTTTTCCTTTAGTTTTCCTGATCCTCCTCCTGGAAAAAGTACTCCAAAATGCCAAGATGCCAGATTCTTAGACATTTCTAAGTAGAAAGCTTAAGGTTTTCAAGCATGGTAAAGTTGCAGTTGTTCACAAGAACTGAGACTTGGGGATATCTGGTCACCAAGCACAAGTGGAGATGAAAGTTCTTGTAAGTCAAGCTCCAAGTTCACTCTCTCTGGAGGCCTGGTGATGGGAAGTCAATCACTCTATCTTTTCACTGTAGTTCAGAGGAATAGCCATAGCACGGTCCCCTTACTCTAGGCGGTTCCACAGCTGCACACTAGCAGGAGAGATCACCTGGCTAAATTTATGTAGTCCTTCAAACTCATAGTGATTGCTATATTACGAACATGGTGAATTCCTTTGTTCTCACTACCTCCCCAGGGGTAAAGCAAGGACTGTATAAACCACAGCTAGGAACTATAAAGCAACTGATTATTTAAGAACACCGCGACTCACCTAAAAATACCAATCTCTGTGGTTCAAGATAAGAACCCAAATCTAGGAGGTGCCCGACACATACCATGAAGTGTGTTTCTACAAGCTGTGGAACACCACAGAACACCTAACACAACTCTAATCTCCCATCTGTCTGGAAAAAGTCCTTCAACTACTGTATTTCACCATGTATAATACACACCCACAGTTTTTGTGCGCATTAAACACGGGATTATTATGCCCATGGTATGTAATCATTATACCCGTGTATAATGCACATCCTTATTTTTCCCTCAAAAATTTGGGCAAAAAAGTGCACATAATACACGGCAAAATATGGTACTTCTCTGACCCTAGTGAATTTAGGACCTATGAAGACAATTTTCCAACACAATGATAGTACTCATGCTTTGTTCGGAAAAGAAAAGTGGCTCGGTTCACCTATCTTGCTTGACAAAAGCTTCAAAAAATAATTCAACTTGACTATAAATTTGACCCTTTTATACAATCAACTTAGTCATATGAGGTAAGACTGTATGCAAACGCTGAGAAAATTCCCCACCCCCTTTTTAAATGTCTGTCTTTTGAGGGAAGAGCAGCACAGGAAAATGGGAGGTGGGGGGAGGAATCAGTCCCGTACGGCAGACACAGCTTTAGCTTGTTTTTCACATACAGTAACAAGACGCAGCACACAGAGCACAGGGCTTCTGTCACTAGGTTCTGCCCCTTGTTTCCTCACCCACAAGGTGGGGTAGTGATCTTCTGTCCTACCTACCTTAGGTAATTACCAAGTGAGAGAATAAATGTAAAATCGCTCCATTAACTGTAAAGTGCTGCGTTTCACAGAAACATTACATACTATTACAACGCTTAACTACCTTCAAGGGTGACTTCATGGGCATTTGCCCAGTTAATTATCAGAAGAGAAATAATCATGGAGTTCAGGATATAAATAACTAGGTAAGATGGTTGGACATTTACCATTATTTCTCTAGTGAAAAGTTTCTTATTGCCTTTACTTTAGACTGAGGATAATTACAACATACCTAGTCTAGAAAATAATTATAAGTGCCTTATAGTAAAAATTCCGCTAAATCCTACAGATGTGGCTATCCTATTCCTGGTCATTTATTCTGTGCGCTGCTCATTGCTGTCATCGTGACCATGTGGCTATAAATTATTTGCTAAGCAAATGTTGCCAAATTTCTACACGTGTATTTATGGTTGCCTTCATGGACAATACTGCCATCTGAGACTTCAAAAGCTAACACCAGTAAGATTAAACACAATGCAACTCAAAGAAAACGAAAAACAAAAAACAAAACAAACCCTACGCTTTGCACTGGATGGAGATGTGTATGTCTACACTTAAAGGTGAAGCAAGAAAGCTTATGGTTATACATACACATACGCACATATACACGGATATAACTAATCTCAAAGAACTGCTGGATAACATTTCAAGGAAATACCTGTACATTTTCAGAACAAATGAAGGCCACCAGATTCTAGGGCAGTATTTCTAATCTTTTACATATCAAGGCACACACTGAAAATGTTAATATTGGCTTTCTGAATATTTAACCTATGGGTTGATACTGATGCCCTCACTCAGTTTAACTTATCCCAAGACTGAGTACAAGGTGTGGTGCTCGAAGCAGCCTGAGGGAAATGGGGGCTTTACTAAACAGTGACACCTTTAGTTGGTTATGTGTGCCTGGATAGGAGAAGTTACAGGTATTCCCTGGTTTTAACTAAACTAACATTCAAAAAATGACCAAGTGACTCTGTAGAGTAAAGAATACTAATTCATATATGGGAAGTATGTGCCCCGCTAACAGGGGTGTGCAATTAAAAAAGCTTAGTGACCTAGAGGACTCTGCCATGCTCACTTCTACATGTCTCAGCTTTGGGATCTGACTTTTGTTTCCATGTTTAACATGAAGCTTTATTCTTCTGGTCCTTCTGTCCATTCTCTCTCTTGATTCTCTCCCATACATTCCCCAAGTTCAGTTATAATCTCTGTGGCATAAATTTCAAATATAAATGACCACTTCTGATACTTCTCCTAAGTTCCAGTCCTGCATGCTGACCGCGTCCAACTGGGAAGCCACCCAGAACTCATACTCCATGTATCCAAAATCACATCTATCTTCCTCTTTCCCCAAACCTGCTCCTTCTAACTTTTCTGTTTCCATCTTCCAGTTATCCAGGCTTGAAATCTCTGGGTCATCCTGGACTCTGTTTTTCAATTCCAATCAACTTCTAAATTCTGTAACAACAGTGTCCATTTCCTGATATTCTTCATACTACCACTACCTTCGTTTAGGTCCTTACCATCTCCACGTAATAATAAAAATAATCATGATAATAGTTAATATTTATTTACTATTTGCTGTCTTCCAGGTCCGATTTTAAGCTCTTCACCTTACTTTTAACCTTCAAAACAATCCAGTAAGAACTGTAAATCTAGTATGTGAACTGCATGTTCACTGTTTCCAGTGTCTTCTACACAAATTCTATTAATTTCTAGATGATGATTAATAAATCTTATAAAAGCACAGCTCAGATAATGCCACATCAACCTATTACCCCAAATCTTCAACAGTTCACCAATGTCAAGCAGACACAGTTCGAATTCCTTAGCTAGGCAGTCAAAGCCCTCCAATATCTGACCCAACTTACATGTCCACACTTCTTTCTTTTGCCGGTCCCTTCTGTCTTTAACTCATCTCCTTATGCTCTAAACAGACTAGTCCATTTACTGCTCTCCAGCCCACACGGCACTTCCGGAACCATGACCTTGCTCCTCCTGCTCCACATGCCTGGAATGCCCGCATCCCTACTCCCTGAGTCCAACGCCCAGTTAAACTGCCCCCCTTCATTCCTAAGCAGTAAATAAAGGTGTCCCCTCCTCTAAAGTCTAGGTCCTCTGTTTGTACCTCCCACATCAGTTTCATATATTTAGTATACAATGTGTCTCCCCTACCAATAGGGAGTTATCCCCTATCAATGTGTGTTAGATCCTAGAGTATACGTTTTATCTGTATACATTTTTAAAGTTTTCACATAAAGGATATGAATGCATGGTGAATTAGTGAAGGAAGTGTAAAGCGTCCAACTTTAGTATTTTCTTAAAGAACTGTATACCTAAGAATATAGATAAAGGAAAAATTCATTTTATCTGGATATTTCCAGTCAAGCAGGTCTTCTCCCTTAGTTTTCTTTGTAATTGAAACTATGGAGACAGACCAAAATGATAGCACGTTCAAGAAAAAAAGATAACCAGGTGAATCAGCACTGCTGTTTGCTGTGGTTATTTTAGTCTCCATTCTTCCTTCGAACTAAGGAACACAAGGTCACAAGCTAGGTTATGCCTCTTAAAGTTAAACATTTACTAGGTGTTTTTTTTTCTCTTTAGTTCTGTCTTTACACTGGAATTTACCATCATTTCTTATCCTTCAACTGCCCTTTTTCATTGCAGGGTACAAAACTGTAATTTAATTTATAGTAAACACTCTGAATAGAGAAAAACTCTTCATCAATTATCAAACAGTGGGGTCTGGCTTTGGGATGTGCCGAAGGAGACAGAGAAAGATAAAGGTAATAATACAAATAGGATCTGACCAAGTTTTAAAGAACTGGGCCCAAAACTGAGGCAGCAGAAAGAAAAGATTAAAAAGAAAACTAAGTTTCTGGGAAACACAGGCAAGAAGTAGATACCATCCATGTATATCCTATAATTTTCAGTCACAGCATAACTCAGGACTAAATATTACTAAGTTGCACCATCTAAGCGCTCATTCTTTCACTAAACTGTTAACGTCTGTTCAAATATATGAAGGTGGTGAAAAGAAATCCAACTATTAAAAAAATTTAAAAGTCAAGTAGATTATAGTCTATCAGAGACTATACAAAATAAGAACAAAAACCAAATCCACACTACACAAACACACGTGCAGATACTCAACGCCACTTTACTGGTGATAAAGATTAAAGCTGGCATAGTTAAAATATTATTTTGGAAGTATACTGACAATGACTTCCATTTCAGACTTGTCAAATGTTTGAAATAATCCTGGGATCTTTGTTTATTAAATACAGGTTGGCCTAACAACTCATTTGAAGAACCAGGCCCAAACTTGTTTGGGAATTAGCTTGTTCTTGAGGTGTGTTAACAAAAACAAAACAAAACTAAACTAAACTAACTAGCATGCAGGTGTTGTATGTGTATACCTTAGTTTACGTCCTTGTAATGCATAAAAGTAACCCAGCTTGCTGGGACCCCTCAGCCAGGTGGGCACCATTAGCTTCCTAGCTGATTCTCAGCTTTCTGAATAAGCAACTGGCTGAGGCAAGAGATCTTCTGATCCCAAAAGGGATGGAAAGTCAGCTGCCACAGCAGACTTTGTAACCAAGAGAGTCTACGTGGAGACTTCTGAACCTCTTCCATGGCCCATTTTCTCTCTGTTCCTTGTGTGTTCAAAGAGCAAACCTGTACAGATGTACCAAAATATCAAGACATATGGAAAATAAAAAGTCAAAACAACCTAAAGGAATGTAAGAAACACTGGAATGAACTAAGGGGGAGCTGAATCTCTGAACTTACAAAGGCCAGCCATTAAAAGGCTGGAAACCTCTCTCGGCCTCAACTTCCCCATTTTACAAGAAGCAACTAGACTGGATTCCTAAGTGATTTCCATGAACCTAACTTAAGAACATACAAACTCTGTATGCATTTATTTTCAAGGACAGAAATAGACAAAATAACTTCATTCATGCTTTAAGAATGTTTTTTGGGTAGCAAGCCTCAACAAAAGTATATAGTTTCATTAAAAGGGGACCTCATCTTACTTTAGGATCAAAAAGCCCACATTAACCATAACTGCTGTTTTCAAATATACACATCCCCAGAACTGGAATTTTATTTGGAGAGGTCAACGGCAATTTTGCCAAGCTTTATTCTGCATGAATACAATTCTTTCAATGCACAGAAAGGAGGCAGATATCAATGCTGTCTGACCATGCCTGAGAGGAAGTGACTTAATAGGGCAGGAAATCAAATAGATCACAAAATAGACACCCAGCTTCAAGCAGGAAAAAAAAGCTCTAAAAATAGATGAGAGCAGGTTTGTAAGATGGGTGAGAACCAGAATCCCATGACTTTCCACCATTTATTTTGGAACTGTATCTCACAGTAGGTATCAACTATGTGAAATTTATGCTAATGATTATATTTTGATGAAAGACCAATTATTATTTTAAAAAATCTTCACCCCAATATGTATTTGCTTGCTACTACTGTGCAAGCTGTAACTGCCTCCCAAGCTTGAAAACAGACAGAGGAGATCATATGACCACACGGAAAACAAAAAAATGGCTCCCGGTTAACTTTATAAATACTTGGTACATAAACTAAAGATGTAACCTCTGTTGGTAAACATCTACAACTATTACAACTTATCGGAATTATAACGCAAATCCCAGTATCATATTGGAACAAGTTTCCAAATTTTTATCTGAGAGGTTTCTAAATCTAATAAAGGTTCCAAAAAATCAGCATTCCCCTATCATCTTATTCTGTGGTCCCTAATTTTTGACAGAGGTTAAAATTATTTCATAGGAATCTTGGTAAGGAAAAGTGTGATGGTCTAAACGTATGTATTACACAGTCATATCAGCATAAACAGGAACATGCAGGTGAAGGCATGTGGAATGAGTTTAAAAGAGATGTATTGGGTTTAAACAAACTCCTTGGTAAACATGTTAAAATACTGGCATTTTTTTCTTTGATGCCACACCTAACTTCATAAGCATTTAACCTCCCAACAGTCTGAATTAGTAACAACTAATATTATGTAGCACTTCACAATTTGCAAAGCACTTTGACATACACGATCTCTTTTGAGACTCACCACTAAATAGGAAGGTGCTATTTTTAGGCCCCTTTTTACATGTGAGGAAGCTGACACTAAATGGCTGACTTGCCCAAGCTCACAAAGCTGGTGACAGCTGTTGGGGACCTGAACACAAGTCTCCTGACTTTAAATAGCCGGCTTTTGCTGATGCACCCTGCTGCCTCGAATACTGTAAATAGAGTAAATAACTGCTCAAGTCTCAGATCCCATGTAAGCCTCCCCCACGTACACTGAGCCACCCCCAATCTAAGTTGTAGCTAGCTCTAGAAGACCTTTGCTCCTTATGGAAGTAGAGTTTTCATTTATCTGGGAAACATTTATCTGGTTAAAGTGTAAATGAAGAGATCATATAAACACCATTCGACATATGCTGAAAAATATCTTAGTCACCAGGGTTCTGCACAGGCATGCCTGTGCTCATTTTCCAGGTAGGAGGTCAGATCTCAGAGTACATGACCCTAAAAAGGTTAAGAATCCAGACTAGAGACAGTGGCTAGATATCTCTCCAAGAAGCTAAGCCCACAAAGTTCTTAATATAAAGAGTTTTATCTAGGCTCATACTGTGCCCCCCACTTACCTTCTGCCTCCCCTACTCCAGGCCTTCATCCAGGGCCAATAGGGCCATTCAGGATCTGTTTTTTTCTTTAATTATATATAAAACCTAGAGCAACTGATAACATCAGTAATTTGTAAAAGGTAAATTTTAATTAAAATAATCATGTGTTTAAATGCAGTCCCTAATACATATTCCTTTCTCTTATGACATAACTTCCCAGAACGACTGTTTCCTTACCATTAAGTACTCCAATTCTCAAAAGAAGTTTCACAAACATTACTTTGAACTCCTGAAATACCATTCTTCAATAAGAACCCTCTAGATTACACAGAAGACAAGCTAGCATGCAAGGAATTCTGAATCTGTTAGGCAGTTCACTCAAATATCATACCAACAGGATTTAGAATTTTTTTGCTGGGGGAGGCAATGGCTAAGAGTGGGAGAGAATGAATATAGCGCTATTGTCTTACTGCTTGAAAACTGCTAATTTGAATGTGTAACATATTCCTACTAACCACTCAACTAGGACATCAGAAGTACAGCCTCTTTTCATCTTAAATAGAGCTTTTCAGTCCAAATCTGTATAAACAAACTTTGTCCTTCAATCTTTCAACTCCTCGGCAGTTTTTCAAGGTCACTTTTGCGAGCAACGACAGAAGCCTGCATGTAGCAACTTTGACTGCTATGCCACTCCAATTCTAAGAGTCCAATATCTAAACCGCTATGGATCCTCTCAGGTAAATCCTTTACTCAAGGGGAAGGAGGGAAAGGCAAATCAACACCCTCCAAACTTCTCCTCTAAGGGGGCCTGCTCCTGTTCCCCACCCAGAGACTGAGTGCTGCTGGCTCACTGCTCCACACCGAGTCTGCTGCAGAAATAGTCCAATGACCTTCATTCCATACTTGCAAATACAAAGAAAACAAAGAAGTGCTTTTTAAAATCAAGTGAATTACAGCTCTTCAGTACATGGGATGGAAGACTTCACTCTTCACCAGAACTGGCTGGTTATTGATTAGCAACCTGCATTAGCTTCATAGCCACGAGATGAAAAAATATATATCAAGGGCAAAAAACTGGGTGCCCATACTCTTAACTTTCTTGTTCACAAATGGCAGTTAAGTTAGGACTTAAATATTTCATACAGAAAATGAAAAGCATTTTGCTCACATCATTTTAAAGAACCAAATAAACACCTGACAAACAATGTGTGAAACTGGTGGAAAAAGATTTGCTCTTGTCACTGCCAAAATAGTGGAGAAGTTTGTTTCTAACCAGCATTCTATGCTAAAATGTGCATTTTAAAACAAAGATTGTTACTTAATTAATTGCTATTTATGAGAACCTAGAAACAGACAGATAAATAAGAAAGTTATGGGAGAATTTCATATTGGCATATGGGCCTTCACCATTAGAACCTGCATCAATGCAAATCATATTTTAACACAATTTAGGACAGCAACAGTGTTGCTTCCACCTCTGAAAACACAGATGTCAACAAGGTGCATGAAAACAGAAAAAGTCTTAGAACAACTCAGCTTATTCTGTAGGAAAGCTTCAGTGCACTTGAACAAAGGAAAATTATTTGGAAAACAGTTAAGTTTACCCAATGCAAAGAGAAAGTGCTTTGCTTCTGTGTGCCCCTGAGAAATGATTAGCCTTTCTTCATGTACCTGATCTTGTCGCTCAACTAGGAAAAGAAATCCTAGTTGAAGGGCATGCAAAATCTAAACAGAGCAAGGTATTCTAGGTGCACCAAAAGGTATGCATGGAATGTAAAGTGGCCATTTTCTGAAACAGTGCAACTTGTCTACACTCTCTGAAGCTAAACAGTTTCTACCATTTTAACACAAAACAAAGAATTAAACTTACCGGGAACTGCATTAATTTTACATGTAGTTATTTATATCTCCTCGGACAGGGAGAATTTAAATCACTCCTATCCCTCCCCCCAAAAAAGGACGGAGGAAACAAAAGGCAGCAGGAGATGCAGAAACCTGAGTCTGGAATGTCCACTCCAGTGAAAACCCGAACAGCTGTCCCCCCACCCCCCAGCAAACTATTCGCCATTTTTCTTTGTCTTTCAGCTGACCCCTGCCTCAGTGAAAAACTCCGAGGCTCCAATGAAGCCCTGCAGCCTCCTTCCACTTTAACAGTCAAAGGCATTCAATCTAGCCTGCTATTTGACACCAAACCTTGCCTCCAGAGTGGTCCCATTGGCTGAGCTGCTTTATCGGCTAAGAGCAGAAAGCCATGATTGGCTGTTCACGTCATCAGTTACCTCCTTTGTACACTTCCTGTTTTAAAGTTACCTTGAGAAGCAGAACAGGGGTCAGAGCCAGACTTCAAATTACAGGGAACTTAAGGCTTGGAAATGCCTGGCAAATGCACTCAGCAGATGCACTAGGGCCTCATGTGCTTCCAAAACAGAGGATACTGCAAATGTAGAATTGTTTTTGAAATCACACGAAAGGGTTGTTACAGTTCCCACCCAAAGGATTTCTTATTGGCTGTCACAGTTCTATTTTAAAAATTTAAGGTAATTTAACTGCTTCTGATTGGCCATCAAAGATGTCTGTAAGATACTGCTACAGTATCCTATGGCAGTAAACCAGAGAAGCAATGTGCACAAGGTCGGAAAGTTGTGACTCAACTATCTTCAGGTTTCTGTTGAGCATTAACAGAAGAAGAAAAAGAAAATTGGGTGGGATAATCCAAAGGCTCCAAGGAAAATACAGCTTCTTTAACAGTAACAGTGGTATCAACGGCCATATAATAGTTTGCAGGATATACCTTTCTAAAAAAGTATCTGTCATCATGCCCATGGTAATTTTAAAAACATATATTAGTACCAGGGCAAATCACTTTATTTTGAAACAAAAACTAATCTAAATAGGAAAGTTCTAGGGTAATGTATGAAGTTAGTCACAGAAACAGTGGCACTTCCAAAAAGTCTACTAGGAACCCAAGAGGAAATATAATGATAAAGGGAGGGTAATGACAAGAATGTCAGTGAATATACTGTTTAAAGCAAGTTATAGTTTGATGGACTACCTAATTTATTTAGTCACAAAATGGTGGCGATTAGCTTTTAATATTACAGAGTTTTGATACAGAGGATAAGTTTTCCTACCATGTTTTCAAGAATAAGCAAGCAAGCAGGGCTGATCTCAGCCTAAGGTATTGCAAATAGAGGTATTCCTTCCTTTTCGAAAGTCTGCTTTATGCTTGTTCACTTTTACAAAGACCTACGTTAGTACCTGTTTTCACTAACCAAAAGAAACCCAGAGAGAATTTTCCCTTTTATGAAGAAAAGCAAAAACAGCGGTCCGCGTGTGTTTTGCAGCGAACACCCCCAGCAGCGAGTGTCAGCACCAAGCTCCCTCCCTGGGAGCTACAATCGGCATCTCAGCACCAACCAGCTCTAAACCGTATGTATGAGCACCTGTCCTTTATCTCGAGTTATTTGGTCATCTGTTAGCAAGATGTGTCCTAAGGTGATTGCTTCTTCACTTTACACTATTTCGACTTACAACGGTTTCATAGGAGTGATCTACTTTTGGATGGCAGAGAAAACCTTTAGTGCTGCAGTTACTGAAGACACCGGGCTCCTGAAGTTTACCGGTGTTGATCAAAGATTTGCTAACGGATTTTGGGCCCAACTGTTTAGGTTAACATGCCTTTTTTTTTTTCTTTTTCTTTTCCCAGACACTAACATCTCACTATTACCTAAGGCCTTTAACAATCTCATTAGATCTGCTTCCTCCCATTAAAGCTAAGTACCCCAGGTCTAAACACCACAACTGTTTTGCCAGGTAGAGTAGATCTTTTCTAGAAATACCTCCATTGACCTCACATCAGAGTTCACTGTGGGCATATTCAGAGATTTGGCAGAACCTGAAATGTAAGCAAGGCAGTCTATTCTATCACTTTGCCATATTAACTTCCCTACACACATTCTACTCATTTCCCAAGTTGAAATGAAATCATTTCTGAACACCAATCAGTGCCAGGTTCTGAGCTGGGTACTTTACCCCTCTAATCCTCATTATTCCCTTTTACATGTGAAGAAGAGTGAGGTTCTGAGAAGTTAAACAACTGGCCTTTACCATATATCTAGGACGCAAATGCAGGTCCCCTCTAGGGCAGAACTCTTTCCACTGCACCACACTGCTTACCAAAACATGGAGCACCTCAGCAACACATCCAATGAAATTCTTAGGTGTCACATACATGTGCAGATACCATAAACTGTTACATCCAACTTCTTTAGTTTAAAAATCAGAAATCTGGCCCTGGCTGGTATGGCTCAGTTGGTTGGAGCATTATCCGTAATAGGAGGGTTGAGAGTTCAACTTCCGGTCAGAACACATGCCTAAAATTGCAGGTTTGATCCCTGGTCCAGAAGCATATGATCCCCGATCAGGGTACATTAAGGGAGGCCACCAAACGATGCTTCTCACTCCCACCAATGTTTCTCTCTTTCTCCCTTCCTCTCTCACTAAAGGCAACGAAAAAATGTCCTCAGGTGAGGAATGAATGAACGAACAAATGAACAAACAAACAAACAAACAAACAAATTAAATCAGAAATCTGACTAATGCTGAATTTGATCTGTTGGTTAGGGATCTAGAAAAGTATCTGAAAAAACAGACCCTTTAAGTTGATACAAATTTTATTACTGAACTATCAGGAACATTTAACCAGTAGCAAATCACACTTGTAATGTAGAAAGACTTAAAATAACTAACAACTAAATCATTAAAAGAGGTGTGCATTAAAATATTAAAAGATTGCATGGCAATTTCACAATGGCATATAAACAAGAGTTCAGTTGTGCTAACAGGGTGTTAGCACCCTGTTGCAGGTATTGCAGTTCTTTTCTTGAAAGTTTAGATCACAGATTCTAAATAGCCACAAGCCTGGGAAGAGAAGGCAAAAGGCCAACAGGCGGCCAGTTGTGTGCCTTATCCACACTAGAGCCTCTTTTAACCCCCAAAACAGTGGGGGTCAAGTCAGCTGCAAAGAAGCAAAGAAGCTCATTTGAGGAATGAGAGCAGAAGAATAGGAAGGACATTTTCACATCTCTGACTATTAATCAGTGTCACTATGGCAAAACAACACTTGGGAATTTGGTAGAGCTGGTTTCAAATTCTGTTCCTCTACTTATTAATTGTATGGCACTGGGCCAACTGTGAACCTCAGTTTCCTCATCTGTAGTATATGGATATTCCCTTCTATATCACAGAGCCACTGTAAGAATTAAATGAGATAATAACATATGTAAAATATATTACGCTTAATAAGCACTGAGAAAAGAAATGGAAAGTGTTAAAAGTTATCCAATCCAAGTTCCTTGTTTTACACCGGACTTAAGGCCCGAAAGCTACTATGAAGGAATGTCACTCTCTTATCTCCAGCATACTCTGTCGCCCTGCAGAAAGAACTGCTGAGCCATCAAGGGCAGTGTGGGAGGACTATCAGCTGCTACTAAAAATCTTCCCCAGTTTTCATGCCAGAAATCCATGTTTCACCACCAATTCTGGCCGAGGTTTGCTTATTGTCCCAAAAGCCTACCCTTTGACTCTGCTTTTAATGTACCAAATTAAACCAAACATTTCTCTTGATACTTTGTGAAGGTCTTTGGTATAGTTTTTATTAGTTCTTGGCAGTTTACAAAACCAAACCAAAACAAAAAACATTTCAAGCCCTACTTCTCATCAGTAGTCACCTTAGTAGAATTCAAGACACTAGTGGGAAGACAACTCAAATTATCCTAGAATTTCCGTTTGGCAACCTGATCCATTTGCTTACTATAGCTTTCCCTTCGCTGACTGAGTCCTAGCCTGGACTGAGCCTCATGGGATCTCCGGGATTCCAACTCACATTGTTCCCTGGTCCTGGATCTCAGCAGCCCTCTC
Organism: Mormoops blainvillei; assembly: GCA_004026545.1. Taxonomy (NCBI): domain Eukaryota; kingdom Metazoa; phylum Chordata; class Mammalia; order Chiroptera; family Mormoopidae; genus Mormoops; species Mormoops blainvillei. Next base: position 39,050 of record PVJD01002702.1, on the reverse strand, counting down.
TACCGGATGGACATCTTCTTGCCCTAAAAAACACCCAGATCACTATGAGACAAAACTACTGCCTCTGGTTACATTGCTCAAGCTTTAATGCTCTTAAACAAGGCAGGGTGGGAACTGATGCACTTGGTCAGAAAACTGATTTTGAATCACGGCTGCCTACTTACTAGCTGTATGACCTTTGCCAAGGTACTTAACCGTTTTTGAGCTCACTTCCTCACGTGTAACATGGAAAAAACAACACCAACTCACAGGAGCGTTGAGGTTTAAATGAGATAAGTTAAAGAACTCAGCATTGATACCTGATATATGATAGGTGCTCTGTTAATATCTAAATATTTATTTGACTATATCACTTAACAAATATTATCATTACTTTTTACCATGTCTCCATTACCAAAGGGCTTCTTGAAGACAACAGTTGTGTCCTATTTATATCCACATACATCTCCAGTGCTCAGTACAGAGATATAAATCAAACCCAGCCTTAACCATAGTGTCAATGAGATAACACGGAGTGGTGAGGAACTGAGGAAAACTGGAGAGTGCATGTCCCATCTAAAGGGGCAACTGCTACTTAACTCCAACTGAGAAGGGCCATGAAAGAATGTGGGTCCACTGCAGTAAGAGCTTCAGACAGAATAAAAGCAGCAAAAGCCAGATCCTGCACACAAAAAGCTGATGCTAGAACAGATCTTGATCTGGCATTCTGGAGACCGGCTGAAGAACCAAAGTCATGGCAGCGGTTGGCATTGGCCACCATGACAGTCTCTGCCAAAAACAGGGTCTTGCTCAGTACTCCAGATTACCTGATCTCAAAGGTTACACTGTATCCCAGCAGAAGCAAAGAACAGCAGCAAAGAAACTGGGCTCTTCAATAGCCTGAACATTCTACTGATGGTGTCTTTAACCCTTTCAGGCTGAGTAAGTAAACCTGAGTCCCAGGAAATATCAAGGAAGAGAATTTCTACAGAAAAATGAACTTTTTAAAAATATCGGGATGGGGACAAAAGCCACATTCATTTGAACAGTAAACATATTATATGTATTATTGTATATTAATCTAATGAGATAGATGCATATTGCAGTTTGTTTCGTACTGATTTTGTTATAGGTTAGGGCAGTGATTTCTGTGTGCTGCAAGAATTTTTAAAACATGCAATACCTGACTATTTAGTCAGGAGCACTGACCTCTTTTCCCTTAAGATTGTCAAATTTAAAAAATGACAAAAGCCAACACAACAACAGCTGTCCAGTGTGAATGCCTTGTCTTGAGCCATAAATACATAGATCATAAAATAGAGCTGCATCATATCAGTCACATCACATAATAAGGTTGTGTCTGATTGGTTAATTCTTGGTTCCAGAAATCCTTATTTTTTTAAAAAGTCACTTTGGAGCAAAAAGGGTAGGTAATTACTATTATTATTTTTTACAAATTCATCAAAATTATACCTATTTTTTTTTGGTTAGATCTGCAAAAATTGTATTTTTTTTTGGTGTGCTGCAGAGTTTTAATAATTAGTTTAGGTGTGCCATGAGATAAAAAAGGTGGAAAATCACTGGGTTAAGGAGATGAAGTTTTTTTTTTTACAAATACCTTTAATCCAAACACCCAGAATCAAGCACTATTACTATTTTAGGTTATATACTTGTAGAGTCTTATATAAATTAGTTATGAGGTTGTTAGTCCCCTGCAACATTAGAAAATACTACACAAATTGTTTTATATTTTTTCACTTGAAAACCTGATGTAAATAACAGTAACTCGCTACATCAAATATAGATCGTCATTTATAATAACTGAATTATATTCCATTGAATGGATGTGCCATAATTTTTAATTAGTTCTATATTAAATAATTTTAGTATTTTAAATTTTAAAATATTATCAATAGCACCACAGAGAACATCCATTATACCCATTCCTTGTACCACTAACTTCATTATCTCTTTCAGAACTTCATAAAGTATAATTTTATTTTATCTTTTTAAAGGAAGCCGAATTGTTAAATCTTCCCATTTTCAATTTTGGCTCAAATTTATAAAAAATTAAAGAAGGGGAAGGGCCTAGTTAAAGAGCAAGTATAAATTACCCATGAACAACAGGATAGGGACTTACTGTGGGGGTGGGGGAGATAAGTGGGTGGAGGGGTACAGAGGAGAGCAAAGGGGTTTATGGGACAACTGTAATAGAACAACAATAAAATAAAAATAAATAAATAAATAAATAATAATAAATTATAAACAGATAAAAGAAAACTGAGGACTGCCAGACTGTAACTTCTGACCTGTAGTTTTACCTGGCTTGGTCCTGAACAACAATTAGCTATTTCCCAAACCAAATCCACCCTCGACATTTAAAAAAAAAGCATTGGCACATTTTCATAAGAATCTGACAGAAGTCTAAAGATAATCCTCAAACATTTTGAACAATGACATCATTAGACTAAGGAACCTATCATGGCATTCGGTAAATGGCTGCTGAATAAGTGAATGAATAAAATAAACTAATAAATGAAGCCTTAAAGTGGATTATAAATTCTGAATTATTTGCCTTTAAAAAATAAATTATAGTCTCCAAAGCATAAATTAAGACCAGTGTATGGAAAATTATTCTAGAGGGGCCTATTTCGGCTCTCAGAGCTATCCAAAGATGGCACCAGCTGCCTCAGGAGCTATGCACGGGGTTGTTAGCACAGGCTGTTGGGACACTTGACAGAAATATGTAAAGACAAGATGAAAAAGAGCAGCCATGTGGAGAAGCAGGAAAAAATAAGCCCAGTCTTTCCAACTGGACAGATTTAGATTCTAATCCTGCCTCACCTCTTTTTAGCTGAATAACTTTAGGCTAGTTACTTAACCCACTGAGGCCAATTTCCTAAACCGTAAAACATCTTGCAAGGTTATAAGGAATAAGATACTTTGATTCATTTAATAAATAGATGTACAGACGCTGTACTAAGATCTGAGGATCCTAAACAAGACACTGTAAGCCTCAAAGAGATTAAAGTCTATTAAAACAAACCGAAAAATTAAAATAGCCAATCATGGTGCTGTTTGTTAGTAGTATAGTAGAGAAGCTGCGCACCTAACCCATGGCCTAACTCAATTTCAGGCTGGTGAGAGAAGGCTTCTTCGGAGATTTAAAATCCTAAGAATAGGAACCTACTTGGACAGATAAACAAACCGCATGTACAAAGGCCTGGATCTGACAGAGAAGCACTGTATTTCTGGAAGGGCTGTAGTTTGGTATGGCAGCAGCCCAGGCGCAAGAGGCTAGAAATTAGAAAGGTAAACGGGGGTAGACAAAGCTAAGATACTAGAACTGTATTCTGAGGATAATGGTGAGCCGCTGCAGAGTTTTAAGCACAATTAGAATTACCTTTTGAAAGATCATTTTGGATACAGGGTGAAGAAGGGGACAGGGTGGAGCAATGGCAGCATTCTAGACAGATAACAGGGAAAATAGGACACTGCAGTAATCCAGTTACTGGAAAATGTAGTAGTGGAGATGCTGAAAAGCAGATGAATGGGAAATATTAAGATAAAATCATTAAGACTAGTGATTAATAAATGCACGCAGAATAACGACACTGTGCCTGATAACTGCAAGTGCTCCAAAAACTGGTAGTTGCTACTATGATTGTTACTGGCAACTGAATCAGATGACCTTTTTTTTTTTTAAGATTATTTATTTATTTTTAGAAAAAGGGGAAAGGAGGGAGAAAGAGAGGGAGAGAAACATCAATGTGTGGTTGTCTCTCGCACGTCCCCAGCTGGGGACCTGGCCCAGCACCTGGACATGTGCCCTGACTGGGGAATCAAACCAGGGACCCTTTGGTTCACAGGCCTGCGCTCAATCCAATACACCAGCGAGGGCAAATTAGATGACCTTTGAAATCACATTCATCCTTAAGTCTACGTTACTTTAGAGACATATCTTATATGTTCCCAGAAAAGTCCTTCCCCACTATTGGCCAACCTATCCTATACAAAAGGATTCATTTTTTAAATTCATAAATTCTCTACACCAGAACTGCTTGACTGGGCTGAACTACACACTAGTCATAACATGAAATGCTTATTAGGTGTGCTCACAAACAGGGTTTCAGGGCCAAATAAGTTTGAGAAACACTGCATAATGTATCTTTCTTGTTTCCAGGGGTCATAAGGCACATGAATACAAAAACTATGAATACTAATTCTGCAATAAAGAAATGTGAGTCACTTTGGCCATTATTTTGTCAAGAATCCTTTCTTCATCCCCACAGGACACTTCTTCACACTGTATAAGAACTAAGAATGTTCATGCAGAACTAAGAATGTTCAATGAAACAGCCTGGGAAATGCTGTTCTAAGGCAATCTACAAATTTTAGTGAAATGAAAAGAGGACTACAGTTGACTCTATTCTGACCACCTTCCAAAAGGGTTTTACACACATTATGGCACTTATCTTTTTAATTTAATCCTACTGAAAGTGGCATTAAATATCAGAATAAATAGCAATCCTCTGCCTCCCAAATTATTGCCAACCAAGTATGCTTTGCTTCTTTAAAACTCCCTAACTTTGTCTTCTGATAATGAGCAAATTCTATACTTACCTTCCACTTTCAGTATCAATTTTTAACACAGTTAAAAATGACAAAGATGTTCAACTGTGCATATAGCACATACTTTCTCTTTTAAATAGACATCATGCCACTGGTGAGGGGATATGCTTTCTTAACACTGGGCAAAGAATCTCACTTCATATTGATCACTGGGTAATTTGCAGCTCCAGAGGGCAGGGTTAACAATAAGTAGAAACTGTGAAAACCTTCAGTAACTCTAACAGATTTTACTGAATGACATGATACAAAATATTCTATATTCCAATGTATTTCCTATGAGTCACAGAAGCATTTATTGAAGCACTGTTCTAGATCACTATTTATAGCTCATACCATGAATGTATTTAGAATGATTCTTGGAACTTATTTATAATGATACGGTTAATTTTAAATGGAGAGTATTCATTTATATAGGATACCTTATACTATACCTTGGACATGGAGATTTGAACTTTAATTTAAAGCTATACTACTGGAAACATTCAAATGCAGAGGTTAGACTAGTCCCTCTCCCTAAACTGCACCTGATGGTTTTCATTAGAAAGCTTTTACTATATAAAAGAAAAAACACCAGATTTAGAAGTAACCTGTCTACAAACAAAAAAGAACTTAAACCAAAATGAAAAATACAACTTCAATACTGAAAATGAGTACAGGTGTTGCCTCATTGCTATCAGGTACATCACTGCTAAAACATGGAGAAGCATGAGAAGAATGCAAATATTGCAACCTAGCAAAAATTTCTGCAGGCAGAGAGATTTTTTCCTGAACCATTCCACAATTTTGTCTTCCTGCTTACTTCAAAGAAAATATGACCCAGGTGACTATAAAACAAATTTACAATCCTAACTTCAACTGACAATTTCTATAATTAGAAAACATCTTAAATTACTATAATGCAAATTTCTTTCTGGACAGAGGGATAAAAACGATTGTTCTGATTTGAATAATCATCGCTATTTGGTGAATATCAAAGTTTTCATCTCATCAGAATCATTACTGCTCAACAACTGGGGATTAACAGAGGTGATCGGGAAACAACCTAACCCTGAAACAAACTCCTAAACCACAACAGTACAACTAAATTAAGTTACTTCTTTCATGTCAAGCGGTTGCTTTGCTCCCCATGTAGAAATCTTACTGTACATAACAGAGTAGGTAATTACAAAAGGCCTCTTCATTAGGGAAGTTGCCAGGATAGATTTTATGCTACTGTAAAAAGAAAGCTCCACTCAGTGACATTTATTACATGCTATTATATTCATTTCTCCTAATTACTTTATAAGATAGGTATTATTATTACCACTACTTTACACAGTAGAAACTAAAGCTCAGACAGTTTAAGAATCTGACCCCCAGCTAACACAGAGGATAAATCCATTGCAGAGTCAAATTCTTTCCCAGGTCTGACTCCAGCATCAGCAACTATACTGCCTCCTCCAAAGGGCACTTTTTGGTCAACATATTTTAAATCCATTTTCTCCTACAATTAATCTACTTACATTATATGTTAGGTGCTTTGAGCCTCTGTGGGAAAACACTAAAATGACCTTGCAGTCCTCCTAACTAGTCACAATGCACGCATGAAAAACTGAATAAACAAAATGAAAAAGAGACTGTAAGACATCAGATAACTCAGTTTGCTTTGAGCACAAGAAATAGAATGGAAAAGAACAACTTGCTGGCTAAGGAATGTTCTTCCTAAGTTGTATGCCTGAGGCTAGAATGAACCTCAAGGTCACTTGTGAACCTAATAATGTCCTCTGCCATTCTTCCTCCTGTGAATGAGGCAAACTTGTCAAAACACAAAAGGTGCCTTAGAGACATCTCTCCTATCAAGTCAATGCTTCCACAGGAAAAGTAATGCCATCCAGCAGAATGGGCACTGGTCTGGGACTTCAGTGTACTTGCCTAGGCTTGGCTCTGTCCTTCCACAGCTAAGTGGCCTTGTCAAGGTCATCATATTATTTAGGGCCTCAGTACAAAGGACATTCCTGAAGGAATCAAAGGCCACTTCCTGAGCTAAGACGCAAGAAATTTTCTTTTCTCACAATATTCTATGGTCCAGAGTACACAGTATTTAAGAGTAAGGGCTCCACAAATTGTGTTAAGAAGTAACAGTTACAGACCTATGTTTGAATCTGGGCTCTGCCACTTAACTGGCAATGTAACCTTGAGCAAACTACATCGAGGCAGAACAGTAAGAAGCTAGGAAAATTCCTTGGCAAATGGAATGGGGAAACCGAGGCAGAGAGCTGAACAAACTGGCCAAGCAATTTACAGCCAGATACAGGTCACCAGGGCAGAAAGCCCTGGGCGCCTAGCAATGGGTAAAACTGGTGTCAGACCTCAACCCCAGGGTGGCCTTTCCTCCCCTGGAATATCTCTGGTTATGTGGTTTAGAACCCTGTGATCTTTCCTCCCTAGAGATAACACCTAGGCCTCGGCTGTACTGACTGTTTCAGCTCCAGGCCCAGAAAAGCAGTAAAACCAAGTGGGCAACACCAAGTCCAGCTGCAATGACATTTAATGAGCCCCTGCCCAGCCGCTGGCTGATCAGTGGAGACCACAACCCTGATAGGGCACACCTGAAAAAGCTGATGACCATTCCACTGAGGTCCTTCCCTAAGACCTCCCCTAAACTCCCAGCCTTTACAACCCTCAAAACGAAGGTCCCAGCACTTGCTCACCCTCCACAGAGCACACCCATGCCTTCTCCTTCCCCTTCTTCCCCCACTGTGTGCATCTCCTAAACTTTAAGGGACCCCTGAATGGTAAAATGTAAGCACTCAATAAAAGGCCGTAACTATGTTATTTCTGAGTATCTTTAGTGGATCAGTACCTATGAACCAAAAAATAAGAAATGTGAATTTAAAAATTGTCTCAGCAAGACACCTAATGGACCTTCATGCCTCCATTTCTCTGTAAATGGAGGTAAGAAACCTCATATCTTTTCTAGTACAATGAATCAGTTTTGGCCAAATGGAAAGTGTGTAAGCATAAGTGATATTAGAATTACTAGTCATAAAGATTAAATAAGATGACATAGACAGTCTATAAAGTATGAAACATTAGTATGATTTCTGCTGAGAAGACAACGCTTACGTTCCCAAGTTTCTAATATAAACTTGACCTACTCAGATTTCCTGAGAGTTCAAGATTTCTAGGGTAGTCAATTCCAAATGATTATGGTCTGGCTAAGCAGCCATGGGTATAAGGAGCTAATGCGGAATGAAGGCGGTCACTGGTGTTGAAGAACAGGTAGTCAAGAAATGTTTGCTGAATAAAAAATATGTATGTATATGAATGTTTCTGTAATCTTGTCCAGACTTACTGAAAAAAGCTAAGTTTTGGATGCCATAACCTTCTTCTTACTTGGTTAACTTAACAACTGAGCCAAATGAAGCCAAGATAAGCAAGGTACAAAATGCATGGCAAACCCTATTTCTCTCTTACTTTGACTCTATCTTCTACACTGCATTGTAACTGCAAATAAAAGGGAGGATACTCTCACCTAATCACACAAGAAATAAAGCAATTAAGACTTCCCCCTTGAAACCTGAATTACTTAAACATTTCCATGCAATATTGGAAACTGCAAATATTTTGTTGTATCAGTTTTAATATTATACATCATTTAGGATAAGTAAATCCTAGAATTATTATTCCACAGCTTGGGGAAGGCAGTAGGCTTTTGGATAGGTGCCGGTGTTTGGAGACAAACATCCTCAAGAACTGGTGATGTCTGAAAAAGCTCCCTAGTGAGCTCTTTTACGCTATGCACTTGGTAGTTTCTCACTGCTTGGCATTAATCACTTCCATAAATAGAAAAACTATGTCAGCAATATTCTGAAGCCTGGTTCTAAAGAATGCAGATTCTTAAACTTTCTGTACATACTTTTTAACCATGAACTACCTGGGTCTGGGAAAACTTCAGCAGTTTATGCTTTGTCAATCTATCCTTTCACATTAGAAACCAAGGGGTAAGATTTAAATACCTAGTTAAGAGCCTATATTCAAATGGTTACCACTCTGTGGTCTGAATCTTCGAAACAGTACTACAAGTTCTTTTTCAAAATATATTTTATTGATTATGCTATTATAGCTGCCCCAATTTTTCCCTCTTTGCCCCCCTCCACCTGGTACCCCCCATTCCCTCTGACCATCCCCCACTTAGTTCATGTCCATGGGACAGGTATGTAAGTTCTTTGGCTACTCCATTTCTTATACTATTCTTAACATTCCCCATCTATTCTGCACCTACTAATTTGTACTTCTTAACCCCTGCACCTTTTCCCCCATTCTTTTCCTTCCCCCTCCCAACTGATAACCCTCCAAATGATTTCTGTATCTATGATTGTTTCTGTTCTGCTTGTTTGCTTAGTTTGTTTTTTAGATTCAATTGTTGATAGTTGTGAATTTATTGCCACTTTAATGTTTGTAGTTTTGATCTTTTTCTTTTTCTTAATAAGTCCCTTTAACATTTCATACAACAATGATTTGGTGATTGATGAACTGCTTTAGCTTTACCTGTCTGGGAAGCACTACATCTGCCCTTCCATTCTAAATGATAGCTTTGCTGGATAGAGTAATACAGGTTGTAGGTCCTCACTTTTCATCACTTTGAATACTTCTTCCCAGTCCCTTCTTGCCTACAAAGTTTCTTTTGAGGAATCAGCTGACAATCTTATGGGAACTCCTTTGTAGCTACCTCTTTGCTTTTCTCTTGTTGCTTTTAAGATTCCCTCTTTAGCCCTGGCAGGTGTGTCTCAGTGGACTGAGTGCCATCCTGTGAACTCAAGGGTCACTGGTTTCATTCCCAGTCTAGGGCACATTCCTGGGTTGCAGGCCAGGTCCCCAGTAGTGGGTACACTAGAGGCAGCTACACATTAATGTCTCTCTCCCTCTCTTTCTCCCTCCCTTCACCTCTCTAAAAATAAATTATTAAAACAAACACACACACATACACGCACACACACCCTGGCTGGTGTGGCTCAGTGGATTAAGTGTCACCCTGCGAACCAAAGGGTCACCAGTTCGATTCCCAGTAAGGGTACAGGGCACAAGCCTGGGTTGCAGACCAGGTCCCCAGTGGTGGGTGTACAAGAGGCAACCACACATTGATGTTTCTCTCCCTCTCTTTCTCCCTCCCTTCCCCTCTGTCTAAAATATAAATAAAATATTTTAAAAAAAGAAAAGATTCTCTTTTTATCTTTAGCTTTTGGCATTTCAATTATGAAGTGTCTTGGTGTGGTCCTCTTTGTGTCCTCCTTGTTTGGGGCTCTCTGTGCTTCCTGGACTTGTGTGTCTATTTCCTTCACCAAATTAGGGAAGTTTTCTTTCACTATTTTTTCAAGTAAGTTTTCGATTTCTTGCTCTTTCTCTCCTCCTTCTGGCACCCTCATGAATTGAATATTGGTATGTTTGAAGTTGTCCCAGGTGCTCCTTAGCCTATCCTTGTTTTTCTGGATTCTTTTTCCTTCTTGCTATTCTGATTGAATGGTTTTTTCTTCCTTATGTTCCACATTATTAATTTGATTCTCAGCTTCATCCATTCCACTGCTGGTTCCCTGTACATTTTTCTTTATTTCACTTAGTGTAATCCTTATTTCTGTCTGGGCCATTTTTATGATATTGAAGTGCCCAATGAGTTCCTTGAGCATCCTAATAATCAGCGTTTGGAACTCTGCCTCTGATAGATTGCTAATCTCCATTTTGTTTAGTTCTTTCTGGAGTTTTGTTCTGTTCTTTCATTTGGGCCATATTTCTCTGTCTCCTCATTTGGGCAGCCTCCCTGTGTTTCTTCCTACATGATAGGTAGAGCTGCTTTGGCTTCATCTTAGTAGCATGGTCTGCTGTAGAAAAGTGCACCCACAAGTTGGATGGGGCAGAGCCTTAGGTAATCACCAAGGTAGGGCAACCTGTGTGAACCAGGTTGGCAGAATCTCAGAAGCGGTGTTGAAGCTCTGTGGCTCTGTGTGGGGGAGGGCTCAGAAAGTGGACAATGCCACTGCCTGGCCTCTGGAGTTTTGTGTGGGAGGAAGCTGTCCCCTGGTACTCGCCCTGATACCAGACACTTCAATTTCTCCCCATATGCCACTGGGGTCCTTTCAGCTGTTGCTGCGGTGCTGAGGCCCAGAGGGAGTGAGTCTACATAAGTCCTAGGTCTGTTGCAGGGCCTTTAAGAGGGGACTCCTGAGAATCCTGTAGTTTCTTCCACCACCCCAACCTCCACTGGTTTTTACAGCCAGGAGTTTTGGCAACTTATCTTCCTGGCTTATCTTCCTGACTTATCTTTGGGTGGTTTGGTATAGGGCTAGGATCCCTCACTCCCAAGGAACCCCTCCCGATTTTTATCCACCACACATAGGTGTAGGACTGCCCATTCTCCATCTCCATGTCTCCATGCCTATCCATTTCTCTGCCCCTCCTACTGGTCTGGATGAATGTGATATCTTCAATTCCTTGGTTGTCAGGCTTCCATACAGCTCGATTTTCTGACAATTCTGGGTGATAGCCATTTTGTAGTTTAGCTGTAATTTTTGCTGTGGTTGTACAAGAAGGCAAGCGGTGTTCACCTATGCCTCCATCTTGACCAGAAGTCCTAAAGTACGATCTACAAATTCTTATGAGTTATATTCTCCCACTCAATATACTCCTAACACCCAGAAATCAAAGTAAGGTGATTCACTTTGAATTATCTGGGAGTCTGACTAGTCAGATTTATGTCGATACCGTGATATAGCAGATAAAACCACATGCTTTGGTATCGGGCAACTTGAATTTGAATCCCAATTCAACCACTAAGTGACACTGGACAAGCTACTTAATTAACCTCTCTGATCCTCAACTTTCTCTTCTGCCCTAACAGGAATATTGTATTAAATATGCCCCAAAATGTCAATTCCCTTCCTTTACCACTGGAACGTACTATTTCTCTCTCAAAAAATTTAGTTGCATTCACATAAAAAGTGATCAAATGAAAACCAGGAGAATTTCTTGAAACTGACATGAAAACAGAAGTATAATACCTATCCAAAGCCAAAAAGAACCATCTAACATAAACAAGGAAAAACAAATTAGGAAAACACACAGGTTTAACACAAGTGTTTTTCCCTGATCCCCAAACCTTGGAAGACACAAATGTAAAACAATCCAAGTCATTAGCATTCAATGGAAAAGGAATGTATACCCAACAAGCCGACTCTTACAACTCTTAATTATAACAAAAACTTTTTGAAACATGAACCAGAAAATGCTGAAAAGTCCTGTGACTTAAGACAAGATGCAAGAAGTTATGCACTAATTTATTTTTGTTCCAGGCTGCTTTTAAAATAATTTTCAAAAAAATGCACACTGGCTGGTGTGGCTCAGTGGTTTGAGTGCCGGCCTGGAAACCAAAGGGTCACCAATTTGATTCCAGTCAGGGCACATGCCTGGATTGCGGGCCAGGTCCCCAGGTGGGGGCATGCGAGAGGCAATTGATCAGTGTATCTCTAGCACATCGATGTTTCTCTCCCACTCTTAAAAAAAAAAAAAAAGAAATGCATATGACAGTGGGTGTATTTTTAGGCATATATAAAAGGAAATACATGAGCCAAGATCCAGGATCTCTGTCAAGCTCTCTTCTGCTAAAGAGAAACCTAACATATCTATCCTTCTAAAGCAGGAAAACTTCACAGAGAACATCTCAAAACTATCTGCATGGTCCTGAGCCCAAATAACCTATAATTGCTCCCTTACTACACATAATTCCCAAGTCTGAAAATGTACCCCAAAATGCTTTTATAAAGAGTTGGCCAAAAATTCTGCTTTGTTTTTTCTGTAAAATAAAATACATTTTCATTTTCACCAATAACTTTATTGATTTGGATATTCTGAGTATGTCAGCTATCTCCTGGGTGGTATAACACTGATTGTTCTCAGTGTCTCGATTTGATCACTACGAACTTCAACAGCTCTGACCATGGAGCATCGTCCAGTGAGATATCTCCAGCAGAAAACTTCACAAACTATTTTTGACACTTTTGATCAGTCACAGCACCTTCTCCATACACTGCACAAACTTTTTTTGCATTTCAGTTGCATTTTTGTCTTTCTTGAAATAATAAAGCATAATATCCTGGAAATGTTGCTTATTTTCTTCCATCCTCAATATTAAAACGGCTACCCAAAAATTCACCAATTTTGAAAAGGTTTTTTTTTTTTTTGGTAATGCATGTTATGACAGCTGTCACAATACAATCTAACAAAATTATTTCGAATGAAGTTAAAGACATCTGAGGGAGAAAACCAAACAAACTTTTTGGCCAACCCAATACTTTTCTCTCTCCTATAGATCTGTCACTACTTAATGCTGTGCCTCCTAGGCTTGGCATTCAGTTAAGACCAGCACACCTATCCAATATGATCTTTGCTGCAGGCTGATCCTGTTTACTTCCTCCTCACATCACATCCCAGGTATCATAATTTTGAATTCCAGGACTCCACCTAAACCGCAATGTTTCAATGCTAGCACTGTCTAGCAAAATCCCTGATCAGCTCCTAGCTTTCCGATATGTCCCTAGGGACCTGAGGCCCTTTCCTCTTATACCACGCTCTCAGACCTGGCATCCATAGACATCAGGGTCACTTCCAAACTGTGTTACACTGCAAGTTTAGCACCTCTGGATCTTACAGATCCTCTAGGCCTGTAACAGGTTTCAGTGTTTCCAAGTCTGGCACCCTCGCAGGTTGCATGCCCTTATCCTAGGTCTTCCATTCCTGGTCATGCACAGGCTACACCAAAGTACCTGCCAGACCGTCATCCCCACTTCCCCTTAAAGCCTTTAGGTTCGCCCCAGCCTCCAACCCACGCCTGCGCCGTAGGGGGTCATCGCCCTGTTGCCTGAGCCCAAGGCGCTCACATCCCTGCAGCCTCCGATTCCTTCATCACCCCCCAGGCCGGAGCCAGCGCGACCAATAAGGTGCCAGGTCCGCGGCCTCCCCGCCACCAACCAATCACGAGCGAGCCCCCCCGTCGTCGCCTTCCGCCAATGGGAGAAAGCCCGCGGGCCGGGCCGGCGAGGCACACGGACCCCACCAGTGCGGCGGCGGCGACAGCGGTGGCCCCGGCGAGAACACAACATGGCGGCGGGCAGGCCAGACAGAACTACAGCAGCGGCCGCGCGAGGGAAGTGAGGTCGCAGCCGAAGGCGGGAAGCGCTGCCCCTCCCCCCGCCGTCGCCGCTCACCTCTCACCCTCCCTCCCACAGAGCTTCCCGCACACTTACGAGCCTCTGCTCAGGAGTCCAGGGAAGAGCGGGAGCAGCCCCCGCGCTCCAGCGGAGTAAAGCACGGCAGGGGCCTGGGCACCGCGGAGGGGAGGGGCGTGCGTCACGGAGAGCGGAGCGCGCGCGAAGCGGGGGTGCAAACAAGATGGCGGCCACGCCGTTTGCACCGTCCCCCCCCTCCCTTCCCCCTCTCTTGGCGCCTCGACTCCCAGTAACTTGTAATACGCAGAAGCTGAATCTGTGGAAGTCTCGCGAGAATTGGGAAGAGCCGAAGACAGGGTGAGGCAGAAAAAGATCTCTGAGAGCCTTCTGACTCCGCCCTTTTCTAGGGTATCGGGAGGCGTTTCCTCGTGACCTCCTTGGGGCGGTCTGTACTTGTGGATATATGCTGTAATACACATACTTCTGGGTTTTAAAGAATAAGTTGTTTTTGTGAGTGTGTTCATTTTTTATTTTGGAAGGAAGAGCTGGGGGACGAAGGACAGCATGGGAATTCCAGATTAAGTGCGCCATTGAAGAAGACAGGTACTAGTAAAGAGAAGATTTAACGCCAAAACTGTAAAATGATATACTCCAGAATAAAGACCAGCACTGCCCAAGAGTGGCCAGCTTGTAGCCTTACAACGGCATAGACATTGATTTTTTTCATTTGAATGCAGAGTTTGAAACTTCATAAAAGACGGTTGGAAACCACAGCTACAATGAGCATTATTACATCTTTTTCATACTTTATATCTTTAATCTCCACAACTACTTAGTTCTAGGACATTAATATTACTTTTATTTTACAGATGACAAAACTGAAGCTCAAAGGGATAAGTAACTTGCTGAGGTTCCACAGCTAGTGTCAAAACTCAATTTAAATAGCTCCAAAACCTGTGGATAAATTCATTAAATATGTATTGAATGGAATTATCTACAGTGAGACTGTTAGTGCATTAGGTAGCAAGCACAGAGAGAAATGAGATTGCTCCTGCTAGTGGTTACCTTGAGTTTTACAAATGACCTTGGAGCCTTTCTGAGACTTGTGTTGCAGGGGTCTTCAACAATAAAATCAACTATTTCCTTCCTTTGAGTTCATGACCCTGGTGATAACATAGTTGTGAATAGTGGAATAAACTATTGACTTGAATTTAGGAAAATTGTTTTCAAATCCAACCTTAACAGATCTAAGTTTAGGCACTCAATAAATATTTGATGAATGAATGAACGAAACTTAACTAGCTATAAGACACCTGACTTCACTGAGTATCAATTTCATCATCTGTAAAATGATCTAATGCCTACCTCCAGGGAGTGTTGGGGAGATTGAATGAAATGGTGTAAGGGAGAGTGCTTTGTAAATTGCAAATGTGTTATAGAGAAGTTAGTGATGATTTCAGGCATGAGAAATGGTATAAAATTAATGAAGATTGAACATCAATAGTATGTTGAGATAGTAAGATAAGTTTAGCTAATGGGAAAAAGGTAAGTCTACAAATATTTACTGAACATTTATTGCATATACTATGCAAAAGATGTCAAAATGTGTAGAAAATGACACAAATTATTATTATAATAATATAATTAAGTATCAACAGCACATAGGAGCTGCAGTGAGTTTCCCTCTACGAGCCTGGAGATCAGGTTGCACTCAGAATTAAACTAATAAAAATTTACATAGTAGAGGAAATTAGCCAAGAGTGGTACTAAACATATTTACCCACAGGTAGTGCTCAAGCATTGATCTAGTACATTTGAAGTCCTGGAGTTACCTTTCTGCATTAGATGTTAACCCTTCAGTTGCTAGTTTGGGAATAGGGGGGTCTCTGGGGATGGGAGCTGTCAGGAGGCTTGGGACAGCAGCTATTTACCAGCTAATACGGAGGTATTTTAATAGTCAACATTATAACTGGTAGCAATCATACTGGTGCACATAGGTAATATAGTCCTTGCTGTAGACTATTACCAATATTCATTGCCACCTCTTTCTTAAACCTTCCCTCCCTCTCTGGCCTGTCCATAGCAGATTATACTTCTCACCCTCATGTAATCAAGTTTAGCCTTGTTTTAATCAATGAAATATGAGTAGAAATGGCACGAACCACTTCTGAGCAGAGATGTGGGCCATCTCATGATTCTCCCATATTTTTCCTCTGCCATGAAAGCAGCATGTCCCAAATGGAGGTACTTAACTTTGGTCCCAGAATGAAGATGTGCATAGCCACATGACATGTAAGAAATAAAACCTTTGTTGTGAGTCGCTGAGATTGTTTTAGTTGTTTCTTACTGCACCACAACCTAGCTAGCCAGAACTGCCTAGTACAGCCTTGAAATAAGCTATCCTGTGGGGGTAAGCCAAGAGCCTTTCCACAGACATGATCAAAAAACAAACCAAATTCTGACACAGGTCATGGAGGAGGAATCGTGAAGGCAGATGTGATTGTCATTTAATAAAAGAAACTTTAATCAATCTTGTCAACCAATTGTTCTGTATCCTGTTTGGAGAGAGAGTCTGTGAACCAAAGGGCTTAATTAGCCATGACAGCCGAAAACAAGGCAGCCACAGAAACAAGCACTAGCACTGCCCTTCTAAGCCCTGTCTCAGTCAGGCCAACCTGAGCATTCCAATTTCCTTGTCCGTGTAGTGGGTGAGCACATTTCAGGCTGCCTTAGCTAAGAAATACTTCAACATACTTTCCTGGTGTGATTCTAAGCTCACTCAGCAAATGTATCTTAACCATGGGGACTGAATTTAGTGATCTGCCACCTAGAGGATTCCAGTTCTTTTGATAACTGCATTTTTCATTTGAATTAGTCAAATTAGTCTATTGGATTGCCTTGTGTAACAGTTTCTGTAAACTTCGTGAATACAAGAGCCCCCTGAGAGAGGGTTCCACTCTGCTATTATAAAGTCAGGCTTACTGAGCCCTGGCCAGGTGGCTTTGCTGGCTGGAACACTGTCCTGTACAACAGAAGGTTGTGGGTTCGATTTTTAGTCAGGGCACATACTACCTTGCAGGTTTGCTCCCTGGTCAGGGTGTGTATGGACGCAACTGAATGATGCTTCCCTCCCATCAATGTTTCTGCCTCTCTTCCTGTCTCTAAAATCAATAAACATATCCTAGGGTGAGGATTAAAAAAAAAAAAAAGTGTGCCGAGGTAAGAGCCAGACCAGCAATTACCTGTCTTTCAGACATATGCTAAGTTTCTTTCCTCTGGAAGGGGGATCCCAGGCAAGGAGAGATAAGGAACACAAAAATCTCTTAATCCTGGTGACCACACGGAGAGCTAAGAATTCCAAGGTGCTTCCTGAGTTAGAGCTCTAAGGTAAAGCCAGAAAAGCAAAATCGGAAACACTGACAGTTGTGGGGTCTGGGGCCAAAGATGGGATTGCCTAGACCAAGAGAGCCGTAAGGAACGAACATCCCACGTATGTATCCTCATTACACAGCGCTTACTATGACTGGTAAATCCGAGGTTCAGAGCCTTGTTCATCTTGCTGTTCCCAGCATCTAGGAAATTACCGGCCCCATAGTCAGTGCTTAATTAACATCTATAGAATGAATGAATGAATGCAAGTATCCAGTTCACCCCTGGTGCATGGTATTCACTCTATAAATGTTATTAGAGGAAGAAAATTCTTCAGTGAGAAGGTGCCAGGGAATCCTTGACTTGGAAACTGTAAGGTCCCTAGCATACTCCTTGGCACAGAGGAATTGCTCAACAACCGGTCACTAGGCTAATTATTTGTGCTGGAGTGAGATTTTGTACAAGGATGGGGGAAGGCCTTGATAATAACGGGAGCTAACTGTGTTGATCTCATTTAATTCTGAAGCCCAGTTGATGAGATAGGTTTTATTAGACTAATTTTACAGATGGGAAAACTTAAAGACGTGATTTATCTGAAATTAGCCAGCTCAGAAAATGGCAAGCTGGTGTTGAACTTGAACTTAGCTGTTGCCGGAGTCCAGGCTCCAGCAACAAATATTTGGAGCCAGGGAGCAGGATTCTCAAAAAAGGAGTTTAAAGAAAATATTTCTAGGGTTGAAATTCACTTCTGATTTCTATCCATTCACACAAATATTGATGCCTTCTTCTCCCTTTCACAACCACTGCTTGTCTTCTTGCCAAGATTCTTATCTGTTATACTGAGTTCAACCCTAGGCTGCCCATTCAACCATGTCTACTCTGGTTTGGCTCAAGGAAGTGGGGGTTGAAAAGGGGTCAAAGAGAGCTTTTTGACGGTTGGTTTTTGGTTTTAAGAAGAGAGACTTTAGAGCAATTTTGTAAATGAAATATTCCAATAGAAAAGCAGAATTTGACAATACAAAAAAGAGAGTATCTACAGATATCTCAGCACGGGTTGGGCGGGGGTTCACCTTGGATGGGAACTGGGACTTTTCTTCAGAACAAAGAAAGATAGAGAATGTGCTTTGTACAGAAGCAGGAAAATTAGTAAAGGGTAGAATACTTAAAATCAAGAGTTAAGTTTCATAGCAATTGATGATGGCATGGTACATGTTGGGCAGTGTTTTTCGAATTGCGAGTTGTAACCCTTTAGTAGATCATTAAATCATTTAGAAGTGTGCAACCAGCTTTATTTTTTTTTATAATTAAAAAAAATTCTTACCTAAAGACATTTTTTTCATTACCTTTTAGGGAGAGGAAGGGAGAGAGAGAAACATCAATGCAAGAGAGAGGCAACAATTTGTTGCCTTCTGTACACGCCCAGACTGGAGACCAAACCCACAGCCTAGGTATGTGCCCTGACCAGGAATTGAACCCGCAACCCTTTGGTTATGGGATAATGCTCCAACTAACTGAGCCACACAGGCTAGGGCACCAGCACCAGCTTTATTTATTTTTTTAATGGAGTAGAATAGAATTGAAAATTTAAATTAAGTGCACATAGCAAAGGTAAATACTGTGAAACTTACTGTGAAACTTTTATTTTAGTTATATATACAGCTATGTGTGTACTGGTCATACTGTAAGATTTATTTTTTATTGAGGGTTCAGTAAAAAAATATTTAAAAGCCCTGGTCTAGGATGTGACCATGGGAAAAGTGGCTGATTCCTAGAATTTTCTCTTCCAGAGTTTTCCCTGATGGTTGTATATTGACCTTGCTTTGTGACAGATAATAGGCATCCTGAGGGGCATAAGCCTGATCAACTACACCAGAGCTTTCCAAGAAGTGGCTATGGCTTATGGGTTCCATATGTGCCCCAAGTTAATTTCCTAGTCTTCATGGCTACTCTTTCTTCCTAGCTTCTGCACCCCTTATTGCCCCAAGATGACTGGCACCAGATCCCAGCAACTACATACCACTCCATTCATGGTTAGCAAGATAAAGAGTCCATGTGCCATCCTTTTCAGCAAAAATCCTGAGAGTCCCATCTGATTGGACTGGCTGAGTTCATATGACCACCCTGAACCAATCATTCTGGTCAGTGGGATCTACTGACTCAGCCTTGCTCTACCCAGATGCAGCCTGCTCACTGGAAACACATGGATCCTGCAGAGGAACTCAGGGGCTTTTGGAGAGTGGGAAATGGAGAAATGAGGTAATCAACTAATGTCCAATACATGTGGCCTCTAAGGTGCCAAAACTAGTTGAAAGGTTTTTTTTCATTTTCATTTGAGAATATATCCTTTGATTTCAGAGAGAGAGGAAGCGAGAAAGGGAGGCAGGGAAGGAGGCGGGGAGAGAAAAACAGAGAAACATGGAAACGTTAATGTAAGAGAAACATCGATTGGCCACCTCCTGTATGTGCCCCGAATGGGGATGAACCTGCAGCCCGCAACCCACTGATGAACTACCTGGCCAGGGCCAGTTGAAAGTTTTGGGTTTTTTTTAAAAAGATTTTATATACTGTACTTTGCTGTACATACTTTTTTTGCCCAAAATTTTTAGGGACAAACAAGAATGCACATTTTACATGGGTATAATGATTACATGCCATGGGCATAATAATCTCATGTATAATGCACAGCAAAACATGGGTGAGCATTATACATGGCAAAATTTGGGTATTTATTTTCAGAGAGAGGGGAAGGGAAGGAGAGAGGAGAGAAGCTTGATGTGTGAGAGAAACATAGATCCCCCCAGTTGTCTCTTGCAGGCCCCCAACTGGGGACTGGACCCACAACCCAGGCATGTGCCCTGATTGGTAATTGATTTTGTGACCTTGTGGTTCACAGACCATTTCTCAATCCACTGAGCCACACCAGCCAGGATTAGTAGAAAATTTTGATAACATTTGTGCTGGTCTTTTGCCTATTCTAACCTTTCCATGCTCTGTTTTGTACTGAAGAGTTCTGGATCCTGAAAACTACATTTCCCAGACTCCTCTTGCCAGCTGGCTTCCTGTCAGATTCAGCCAATGGAAAGTACAGGTGGGAAACTATATGGCTGGAGATGGGATAGTGGGAGGAGAGGTGAAGCCGTTGTTGTCTCTTTATGCACCTGACACTCTGGCAGCAGCTAATAGTTATGGGCTCAGTGACCTTCAGCATTTCCAGCAGTGGTGGGCTACTGCCACAGCCTCGAGCCGTATCAGTCGTCCTGGAGGGGCAGTAGTGCGTAGCTGTAGGCTCCAGTGACCACTGTCAATTCTGCCAGCAGCATCATTTCAAAAACAGTACTCCAGTAGTGTCAGCAGCAAGTGCACTCTGGGCCTAGTAACACCCTTCCATGTGATTGTCCGAGCCTAGGGGTAGTAGAAGCTTCCTACAGCTACTGATGTCTAGTTTGCCTGCCTTACCATTTTGCTCCTTCAAGCTGACATGTTTCTAACCAGTTCTCTGAAATAAAATTCCCTCTGCTTGAAATTCTAGGCACCTTTTCTGTTTTCTTGTCTTCACCTTGACTGACACAGTGTTGCCCTGACCATGGGGTAGGCTTCCCAGTGGTGCTGTTTGCACTTGTTGGGCTGAGTGATGCCACAAGAGAAGCATACTAAGCCCTCCTCTGGGACATTGGGAAAGGAGCAGGGGTGGACCCTGGAGAAAGCACAGATAAAGCGTCCTACTCCTTTTCCTTCCTTGCCTGCCCCTAACGATTAGAACTATGGGATGGAGGACTTACTGTGCGCCTCCCCAGGTAACTTGACTTGGTGCTATGACTGGGAGGGACAGGCTCCGGAATGACTGGGTAGTAATGAAGCAATGGGTACCATTGGCAAGGGGGCCCAAAACAGAGGAGCCAGGAGAGTTTGTCCTTGCTGCAGAGTACAGTTTAGGAAGGAAAGAGGGACAGGGACTATTACTTCCACTTCCTGTTTTTTAGAGGTGCTGATGGAGGGAAGGACTGATAGATTCTTAACCTTTCCTGCCTGACCTTCCACCAAGCCCTCTTTAATCAAAGCAAGAAAACTGACCCTTCCAATGGCATTTATCCTGGCCAGTTCCTGAAGAACTGTCACTAAATCCTTACATCTAACCTGGCTTACTTCTGTGGGCTCTTGGTACTGGCGAAGCCATTTAGGAGGGAGCCACATCTCTGTAGGGACTGAAGGGATAAGATTGACTTCCCTATGTGAGTGACTTCTGGAGGCCTTAAAAGGGCAATGCTGCCAAGAATACCACTTCCATCAGAGACACCTTGCCATGGCCAGGAGCGTTTGGCAAGGTGATCTTAGGCAAGCCCTGCTTAAGTGTGATCCATGATTAGAAACCATCTAGATCCAACTCAGTCAGTAACTTGCTCTGTGATCTTGGGCAAGTCGCTTCATCAAGCTCAGTCTCAATATTTCCATCTGTTTTAAAAAGAGCAGAGGGACCATTTCTCTAACTTCTTTTAAAATAAATTGTTTTAAGGGGGCGGATGGGATAGAAGAAATGATCATTATAATCCTCTATCCCTCCTTGTTGCCCATTCTCCCTGGTTTCTGCATGAAATAAGATAATAAGCATTAAAATGCTCTGAAAAGTACAAAGCACTCACTATACAAAAGCAAGGAAGTATTATTATCAACATAGCTGTTAGCTTAGAAGGACGAAGGCAGGACACAGGCCCAGAGCCAAACAGCTGGAAGGCAGGAGAGCTTAACGCCAAAGAAGGAAACTTTCTTTGTTCAAGTTCTTCCCACAGGGGCGCTTTCTTTGGAGCAGACCTGGCGCTGGAAGCCTCTGAAATGCTGAAGTGGGTCCAGGAAAGTGTTAAGAAGGTAGGTGGGTGTTCAGCTAAAAGACCCTGGACAAACACCAGCCCTGGCCCCTCAGTTCCTTTGTGCTTCATCAAAGGATGCAGTGGAAGGGGAGGGCGGTTTGTAGCAGCAGGGCTCAGGTTCAAAGCCAGGTGTGCGTTGGGTCCTCCCAGAGGCTCTTTAACCCGCCACCAAACGATTTGGGGAGCCAGGATGTCATGACACTCTAACCAATACTGAATTTAGTCACCAACAACCTGAAAATCATTTTCTGTATGTGGTATTCAAAGAGAACACTGATCTGGAAAAGAGCTGAGAGATGGGCACGTCACACTGAGGTCCAGAGAGGGCCGGAGACTCACCAAGATAACAGGTAGAGTCAACCTCATTGAGCTGCAAGGAACAGAAACCTAGTCAATCCATCTCAAATAAGAAGGAGTTTCTTGTAAGGACTGAAATTGAAACGCCAGCTGGAGCGAGGCAGGTCTAGGACTCACGGCAATCTCCCTCTCCTCACACCCTCCCCGTCTCTACACAGGGCCGTTCCTCTCTCTTCCGCCCACCAAGGCTTCTGCTTACTCTTGGTCCCTGCTCCCTCTTATCTTGGTTTGCATATGGTTTTACTGGCTAAGGCTCACTTGTTTCTGACCTCCCTATTTTAATTCCCTCTGCCACCTCAAAATTTCTTTCTGTTCCTTCCTCCTTCAAGAGAGCTTCTAAGTGGTTTGTCTCAGATTGTTGTGCAAGGCCATTAGTTAAAGGTCACCAGCTAATATATGACATGGCAACCCTCGGCTCTCGCGCTGGCCCCATCCATCTGCTCCTATCTAAAGATTAGCGGGGCCAAGTGGTCTCAAGCATGGCCCCAACAGAGCTTGTGATCTAGGAAGCTTTTCTCCGAAGAGGATGTGAGTTGGGCAGGCACTGTGCCATCATTGGAACCATGTGACTGGAGTTCAAGACTCCAAAGTTTCTGCTCAGAACTTTTTTTTTCCTGTTTTTTAAAAAGATTTTACTTATTTATTTTTAGAGAGAGAGGAAGGGAGGGAGAAAGAGAGGGAAAGAAACATCAATGTGTGGTTGCCTCTCACCCCCACCCCCGCACTGGGGATCTGGCCCACAACCCAGGCATGTGTCCTGACGGGGAATCGAACCTCTGAATGAAAAGGTTCACAGGCTGGCACTCAATCCACTGAGCCACACCAGCCAGGGCTGTCTAGAACTTTTCCTATGGAATTTATTATTTATTTATGCAGCAGACATGTCTTAATGCCCATTAAATATCATTAATAAAGATCCTCCACCTCCTCTCCTCACCCTCCTCCTCCCTGCCCTGAGCAACTTATGGTATAGTGAAGATAAAGGCAGGAAAAATAATTAGAATAGGAATGCTTTAGAAGAGGTATAAATGAAGTAATAATAACTACCATTTACCGAGCGCCCTGTACCAATCACTGCTGATCACTTTACATACATTTTCTCATTTAATCTTTATGGCTCCCTGTGAAGTTGGCACCACAGTTTCCACGTGTGGAAACAGGCTCAGAGAGTAGTGCACGGATGATAAAAGATGATGGCCAAGGCCTGCTCCGTTAACCACTGTGTATGCAGCCTTTATCCTGCCGTTAGAGCACAGAGGCCCGTCTCGGCCTAGGGAGCAGGCAGGGACAGCGGGGAAGAGCAGCAGGCTTCCAGGAGGAAGCGACAACTGAGCTGAACCTTGGAGCAGTGCCAGCTTTTACCAGGCACATGGCAACAGGGACCGAACAGCAGTATGCGAGCACAGAGAGCACCTTGAAAGGCTGGAGTGGGGACTTGAGCAGGGAGCAGGGCCAGGAGCACCTTACGTGCCCGAGAGTGAGAGCTCTCTAAATTCGGGCCCTAGGTGCCTCATTTGCCCCACCCTTATCCAAGCTCTGGCAGAGAGTGTGGAGTTGAGGTCATGAGGAGCCAAGAGGATAAAGATCTAAGAGAAGACATTCAAGAGAGCTTAAGAAATTCAGCTGCTGTTGTTTGGGCCTTTGTACCTGGAATGGACTGGAGGTAGAAGGGTAGAGTCCAGAGTGAAAAATTCAGGAAGGATGAAGATCGTTAAAGTGACCACATGAACAGCAATCACACTAACAACCCTCCCAGGCCCAGGTTCCTCATACAGCTTTCTTCTGCCTGATGTTCAGGTCTTGTCTTGGATGTCACTTCCTCTAGGAAGCATTCCTCAGTCTCCCAAGCTTGCCTTTGGACACTTGGTTTACTAGTCATGTAAGGAAGACTTTGGTCAACAACCTAGCAGTTCGAGAGGAGCATTTTCCTCCGATGAGAGCAATATCTGTGGGGACTTGGCAGTAGACTGCCTCTCACTCACAGCACCTCAATGACTAGTGCACAGGTGGCATCCCAGCCATTGGCCTGCTCCAGCAGAAGAGACTGTCCCCTCGGCGCTACAGCCCACCCAGGTCTTCCTTGATGGTCTTCAGAGTACGTTGCTGTAAATTCTCTGTTGAAGACCTCAGATCCTGTGAAAGGACACAGTCCGCAGGAGCTTCCTTAACAAGTGTCAAGTGCCACTGCCACATTAGTGAAAGGCTTCTGTGGCGGTGTGGAGCCAGCCTGTCCCTCCCTGTACTTTGGAAATATTTTCAGGTTGTAATGATGTAAAGTAGGGATTTTCAACCCCTTGTGTCTCGTAGCACACAAAAAGTAATTACTACAATTCTGCAACACACCAAAAAATATTTTTTTGCCAATGACAAAAATAGTTATAATTTTGATTGATTTGCATCATCATAATAATAATTACCTACACTTTTTACTCCAAAGCAACTTTAAAAAAAATCAGGTGACTATACTTGTACATAAGTAAGATTTCTGATACCAAGAATTAACCAATCAGACACAACCTTTTTATGTTACGTGACCAATAAGATGCAACTCTACTTATTATATGACCTATATGTTTATGGCTCAAGACAGGGCAGTCACACCAGATGGCTATTGTGTTGGCCGTTGTCATTTTTTTTATTTGACAATCTAAGGGAAAAGAGGTCAGTGACCCTGATAAATAGTCAGGAATTGCATGTTTTAAAAATTCAGGCGGCACATCGGTTGCAAATCACTGATGTAAAGCATAGATAAGTTTCATTTCTTCCATCTTTTCAAAGCCAGAGAGAATCCTTTGTGCCAGATAGGGTTAAGAAACCAAAAACAAATTTCCAAAGTCAAAATGTTGAGTCCTTAGCTCTATACCCTCTTTAGGTAAAACACAATCTAGCTCAAATACAAAGGAGTGCCCCCCCCCCCCAAACGCCACAGATTTCCTTAATCTGTCCACTGCTGCAACATGCAGTAGCCAAAACTACATTGCCATGACAAGACCCTATGTCCTTAATTGCTGCATCTTGATTTCTTATTCAAACTAATACTCAGGCCATCTTTCACTCTCTCCTTACAGTCAATATTACGATGTATGCCTCACCCAGCCAACTCCTCCTCCAGATAATTGCAATCGATCCAGCCCACATCACTGTTCAGGAAGCAGCATTGACGGCATCTTTGATGTTCTGTGTCTGACCCTGTTGGAAGGAAGCAGGAGGAGGCTTTTGGGACAGTGTTTGTGAAGTCTACAGTAGTGTTCAGTAATGTCCTAGGCCTTCACATTTGCCCACCACTGACTCACCGACTCACCCAGAGCAACTTCCAGTCTTGCAAGTGCCATTCATGGTAAATGCCCTATACAGGTGTGCCGGTTTTTATGTGCCACTCCTGTACCTTCTCTATGTTTAAATATGTTTAGGTACACAAATACATATCATTATATTACAGTTGCCTATAGTATTCAGTGAAGTAGCATACTATTCAGGTTTGTAGCCTAGGAACAATAGGCTATACCATATAGGTGTAGAGTAGGCTATACCATTTAGGTCTGTGTAAGTGTGCTCTATGATCTTCCTATAATGACAGTCACCTAATGACCCATTTTTCAGACTGTATCCCCATCATTGAGCTGCACACGACTGTATTTTATAATTGCCCTTTGCCTTGTCTGTCTTCCCACCAGGCTGTGAATACCCTGACTGCAAGAGCTGGATCTTGTTCACCCTTTTATCCCCAGAAGACCATGTGGCTTATAGTAGCTGCTCAGTGAAAGACAGTCAGATGAAGGAATGAAAGATAACATCTAATGAGTCTCTGCCAAGTTTTTTAGGCCACATGGAGTTTTTTGTTTGTCTCTCTGTCTCTGGGGTCCTACCAACTTCAACACTTGAACCCCTACACATTCAGGAGCCAGAAGAACCCTTAAAAAATCACCTACCTATTTCCTTCCTCCTACCATTTCACAGATCAGATGATTGAGGTCCAATGTCCATGTATTTGCCAGCAATCTCAATGTAACCTCTCCAACCATAATCTCCCCTCTGAACTCCAGGGCTAATCAGGGGCTTCTGCAGGCCCTCATCCAGGATGTCCCACAGTTCCTGTATCTGAACATGTCCAAGACTGGACTTAGCATCTCCTTCAGGCCTGGTCCTCCCCCAGGCTCCCCTGACCTGATGGAGAACATCGCCACCCACCCTGCTGCTGTGGCCAAAATGTTGGGAGTCCCCTCGCCACCTCCTATAGCCTCCCACCTCCAATCAGACACCAGGCCAGTAAAATCCTCTCTACCTTCTTAGGGCAAATGCCCCACAGCTCTTAATGGACCCCTGTAAGAGTGTCCTCATTAGTTCCCCTGAATCTAGTCTTTCCTTGTTCCAATGCTCCTCGTTGCAGCCAAAGCAACCTTTAAAAAATCCTGCTTTCTCATTTAACTGCTTTGCTGATAGGCCTTCAGTGGCTCTCTACTTAAAAAAAAAAAAAAAAATTAATAATAATAATTGTTGTTGTTACAGCTAAGACTTATGGAAATTTTTATTATGTCCCAGGACCTGTTCTAAGGACTTTATACCTATTAAATCATTTAATCCTCACAACTCTAAATATCCCTATTATACCAATGAGGAAACAGACTCAGAAAAGCACCTTCAGGGCTTTTGCATAAGCTCTTACACCATCCTTAACTCTTTGACTGCTATTCAAACTTCGGATGGGATACCTTGAGGAGCATTCTGGGACCTCCCTTACTAGGTCAGGCTCCTCTATGGCAAGTATCCCAGTTTGTAATTGCATATTATTTTGGGAGGTGGTAATTTGATATTGGCCACTCCAACAGGCTTTAAATTCTATGCTTTGTTTATCCATACTTAATATGTAACAAACGCTTGCTCAATATTTGTTGAATAGATCAATGCAAAAGGTTTTTAATAGAAGAGTTGTGATCAAATTTGCTTTAGAAGGATTTCTCTTGTGTAAAAGTTCAGAGCTGGTGAGAGGAAGGCAGTCTGAATGGAGAGCAGTAGATGAACCTGGGGAATACTTAGGGGGTAGGCCGGGCAGACCCTGATAGTTAACACGATAGAGGCAAGGACAAGGGAGTAGTCAATGGTGACTCCCAGGTTTCTGGCTTAGGCAACTGGAACCTTGAACCCAAATGGGGAGCATCTGAAGGGAAAGAGGCATGTCGGGTTGGCAGAGCAGATGGCCACTAGACCAAGTAAACCAAAACATGGAAAAGTTCTCAGAATCTTTACGCTCAAACCCCTCTGTGCCCAAATTCTAACTTGGTCCTGGTGTACTTGTCCAGCCTCATCTCCAACTTACCCCCACCATAGGGCACATAGACCACCGCTCCTGCCTGACTCCTTTCCCCCTCCTAGGCTTGTGAGTGCTACACACTCCTTCCCCCTCCCCCAAACCCCACATGACACAGCTTCAAGGACGCTTCTGGGATCCCTGCCCCTTCCTGGGGTTAACATGTCCTCTGCTGTCTCCAGGATTCACTATATCACAACTATTTCTCTCTACCTGTGCCCCCTAATGGTTTCTGAATCCCCTGCACCTGGGACAAGCCCTGGATCAAGATTAACCTCAAAAAAGCTCTGGCTGGTGTGGTTCAGTGGATTGAGTACTGGCCTGAGAATGGAAGGGTTGCTAGTTCGATTCCCAGTCAGGGCACATGCCTGCGTTGTGGACCAGGTCCCCAGTAGGGGGTGCATGAGAGGCAACCACACATTGATGTTTCTCTCCCTCTCCTTCTTCCTCTCTTCCCCTCTCTCTAAAAATAAATAAATAAAATCTTTAAAAAAATTAACCTCAAAAAAATTGTCTTGAATTCCATCAAGGGCTTGGCTTTCCTACATTAAGAATGGGGCCAGGAGGCAGACATTTAATCTGAGGCCACCACTTAAAGATTGGACAAGTCACTTTTTTCAAATCCCGTTTCCTTGTCAAATGGACATGATAATACAGTGGAGTCGCTTGGCAGAGCTATTTTAAGTATCAGATGAAATACTCCACGTTAAATGTTTAGGGCAATGCCTGGAACATTTCTCGCTCCCTCAAGAATTTGGATGTCATTTATTTTAAGAAAAAAATTCCCGCCCTAACCGCGGGGAAGCTGTCTGTCCTGAAACCGAGGACTGCAGTACCCAGGATGGCCACACGAGAGAAGTGGCGAGCAGCCTCAAGGCGGACTATGGCTCCGCTGTGCGAAGACACCTGCTGTGGACCCAGATGGCCTGGCGGGGTTTTCCGGGACTTCCCAGCCCCTGAACAGGTGGGCACTGGCCAGGGTGCCCGGGGAGAAGCAGCAGAGATGTGCTCAGCCTCAATCCTCACCACCATCCCTCCAACTTGACCCCTTCTTGGTTTGGGAGAAGGACTGGTGGGTCTGACCGGGAAAGTGGAGGTCTACTGGGATTTGTCCCCTCTGGGCTTGTCATTTGTCTTTTTAATTTGAGTATGATCACTTCTTCTCTCTGGAAGTTTTTATAGTCAAGTTTATTGATGTTTTCCCCTTGGCTTGTAGAATTCATTATGCTTAGAAGAAAGTCTTTTATTTTCAAGATTATTAAAACATCGAGCATGTTTTCTTCTGGTACATTATGGTGTTATTTAAGTATACACTCCACCTGGAATTTACTTCTGTGTAGGAAAAGGACACAGCTTTCTTTTATTTCCCCCAAATGACTTGCCAGTTATTTCATCAATTTGTCAAAAGGCCTATATTTTTCCCCATTTACAGCGCCTGAAGTGCTATCTTCATCATACATGGCACTCCTTCATGTGGCTGGCCATTTCTGTACTCCACTTTGTCTCACTGATTCCTCGAGGCCTGCTTCAATATCATACTGCTTTCAATATATTGACTTTATAATATATTTTAATATCAGGCAAAGTGAATCCTTGTCCATTACTTTTTTAAAAGATTTGTAAATTCTTACGTGTTTATTCTTCTATATACACTTAAGAGTCAACCTCTACCACTACCCCCCAACCCTTCTGGAAGCCAATACAGAGCTTTGGAGCCTAACATTAAATGGGAAGTATACATCTGCACATTTCTCCAGAGGGAAAGTCCAAGCTTTCATCAGATGTGCAAAGGGACTGTGATTCCAAAGGAAGTCCCTGGTTTGCATGTCTCCATGATGGGATGCCTGGGAGTAGCACAGAAGAATTTTGGTTCCTCCCTTCTCTCCCACATCTTCACAGCCTCTGCTCTTCGCATCCTTTACCTCCACCATTGTCCCAGTTACTTCCCTGGCCCCCTTCCCCGACCCAACCTAACCCTCCTTGCTGCTCCAGAGCAATCATTCCACAACACAGGCCTTATTTTTAGGTCTGATGTGGATTAGATGATAACAAAAGTTTGGTTAATAAGCGAATAGAAGTGTGAGTCCCAGCACCACAGCTGGCCAGCTGTGGGACCCAGCTGCGGGCTCTCCACATTGTTGGGTCTCAGTTTTCCTTTCTTACTGACAAGGTGAGAAGGGATGAGATAGTGAAAGGTATGTAAAATATAGAGCTAGCTATCTCAGGAGGGTCATTTAATCTCAATCATTTTCCTTTCCCCACACCTTTCCACTCCCCGTTCACATTTTAATCCCTGCCTGCAGCAGGGAACACTACTTATTTTGTCTGACTCCAGCAAACAATTAGGAATGCAGATACTAATAATATTGTCCCCTCTGTAAATGAGTGGAATTAAGAATACTGGAGCCCAGAAGTGGAACTGACCAGCTGAGCAAGGTTAAAAATGGCAAGATGAGAGCAGACATGACCCTAGGAGATACTTTACACAGCATTCTCAAGTTCCTGGTCGCCAAGGAACCCAGAACTCAGGGAGCCCACTTGGAAGTTCATTTAGCTGGTACCAGGTCCTAGAGCAGGTCTTCTCAGCCTTGGCATCATTGACATGTTGGCCTGATAATTTTGGGGCATGGGGCTGTCATGTGCATTGTAGGATGTTCAGCGGCATGCCTTGTCTCTTCTCACTAGATGCTAGTAGCAACTCCCACCTATGAAAACCAAAGATGCCTCTAGACATTGCCAAATGTTCCCAGGAATGCAGGTGGGGGCAAAATCACCTCGAGCTGAAAAACACTGCCCTAGGAGGAGAAGACAGGGAAGGGGAGGGAGGTTAACTTGGGTGCCAAAGTAGGAAACCCTACAACTTTACCCTCTGTCTGGAAGAGACACCATAAAGCGTATTTCCTCATAGCAGGCACTTGGGCAAGTCTTTCCCTCACTGGACTTCAGCTTTTCCATCTATATATTGGATTTGATGTTCATAAGTCATTTCTCCTTTCTCTCATCATCTGACATTCCTGGACCTGGTCCAGGGTGAAACAGGGGTACTGTGGTGCTATTGAGGTGCCCCAAAGAAAAGGAAGGCTAAGAAAGAACAAGCTGGTTGTGGTGGAGAGGGGCTAAGGTATGAGGCAGGAAGGTCTTAGGGATGTGGAGAGGCCCGAGGCATCTTCTAGACCCCGCCCCCTTCGAGGTATTATTAACATAGGTCGCCCCCAATCTGGCAAACCCACACTCTCCGGATTCCACCAGGCCCCGCCCACAATCAAAGACCCAGCCTCATTGGCCCCGCCCCTCGTGGCCCCGCCCGCCATATGCCCCGCCCCCATAAGGCCCCGCCTCCCTCTTCGCCTCCCGCCAGCCGGGGCTTGGGCTTTGCACCCCGCGGCGGCTGAGAATCGTGGCGGCCGCGGAGCCGGCAGCGCAGGCAGACGGAGCGGAGCTTCCCGGCCCGGTGGCGGGCGATGCCCCCGTGAGCTTCTCTCGCCGCCCCTCCCCGCCCCGCGCCCCTACCTCATCGGAGTCCGCCGCCCGCCTGGGACCGGGCCGCGCCTACAGCCGGGTCCGCGGGGCGGGGTCCCGGGGCAGCACCTGCCCCGCCTTGCAGAGCCGCCTCGGCCACCGGAGACCCCTCCCTGTCTGGACCCCGGCCCCACCCCGGGTAAGTCTGTAGGCCTCGTTCGCCTGGGAGCGGACGTGGAAAGAGGGCTGCGGAGGTCTGAGGGACCACCCGGGGAGGGGAGGGGAGGGGAGCTCCGGCCGGCCGGAGCCACGTAGGGATCTGAGCGCGCAGGGTCCGGGGGGCGGGAGCCGGGGCATGGGGAGCGATGAGCACAGTGTGCGTGATGGCTCTGGGGTGGGGGCTAAGGTGTAAGAGGGGAACATGGGGTGTTTGGGGGAGCCTGGAAAATGGGGTAGGGGGCTCCAGAGTCTTGAGTGTTTTGCTGAAGCTCAGAGCATCTGGGGTCCTGGTCTTCAAAGGCATTGCCTCGTGTAGCATTTTTGGAAAGTGCTTAAAATTCCTCCTGGAAAGAGAGCTGGAAGGCAGCCTGCCTTCCTCCCTCCTGCCTGCGTCCTGGTTGAGAAGCGGCCACTCTTTCCTCCCAATGAGACACCATTGTGGTGCCTAGAGGAACCCCCCCACTCTGTGAAAGAAAAGGGGTGGTGCTCACTCCAGCCCTAGGGTGGGAAGAAGGGGGCTTCTGGGAAGCTGGGAAAGGCTGTTGGTCAACCCATGGTGGGGAGTACAGGGTTCGGGAAAGCTTGGCAAGACCCTTGGTGAACAACCTGGGCGCCTTCGCATTCAGGGGAAGGTATCTTCACTGGCTGGCCTCCAGGCTACATGGACTCTTGCCCTTACCACTTTCTCTGGACAACCCAACCTTGAGGAGTGGGTTTCTTCCCAGTACCCTGGGCCTAGAAACCCAGAGAAGGCTCATGGCTCCTGTGGCTCTGCATGAGGTGGGCAGTGCCATCCCCAAGGCCAGGGAATAAGAGGTGCTGGCTGGCATTGCCAGCTGGGGGCTGTTCGGATGTGGTCCTGTGGGGCCGGGGAGCCTAGGTGAATGTCAGTGTCCAACTCCTGCTCCTGGGGTGTTGTCTGGGTGTGGCGAGAAAGGCTGCTGTCCCTTTGGTCCTGTCCTCTGCCCATGATGACTTCTTAAGTGGAGAGTCCTTGGGTTTGGGGCCTGAAGTGGTGGGGAGGGGGCCTTTCTGGGCTAGGCCTGGTCACCAAGGGGTTAACTAGTCAGCCCCACAGTTGCTGCCAGCTACCACCAATTAGCCTGTAATCAGGCAGCTGCCAACTGTCGCTGGGGGTATGTGAGCAACCTAATGGGGTATTCTGTTGGGGCAGGGGCTAGGGAAGGGGTCTGTGAAACCTGTGTTTAAACCAAGCACCATGCCCTTCAGAGCCTCTTTAGGACCCACAGACCCCTTCCCTGCCCTCTGTGCCAGGCTACCTGGCTTAGGGATCTCCAGCCCTAGGGTTTGAACCCTACCTGACCCTCTGCAAGAAATGAAGCGCAGAGTTGGGCGAACTTGGCTTCAAATCGAGGCTGTGCCACTTTTTGGCTCTGCACTATTAAGGAATTCCCTTCCTTTCTCTGAGCCTCCTTCAGGAAAATAAACCCACCTTCTAGGTCTGCTGGGAGGAGTAAATAAAATGGTGGATTTGAGCTGCTTAGCCCAGTGCCTGGAACTCAGGGGAGCTCAGTAAGGTAACTGCTGAACTCAGGAGCAACTCTTGTGCCAAGGACTTGACGGGACAGGCAGGCAGGAGTCAGGTGCTTGAGGACCCAGCAGGGACCAAGGTCCCTCCCTCGGGGCTTGTGTTCTCCTGAGCCAAGCACTGTCTTTGTCTCATTATCTTTCCCTCCCTTCTTGCTCACAGACACTTCTGGCCTCTGGACATTAATTGGCTTTTACTCTGCAGAACTCAGCTGAGCTGCTCCTTTCTGGGCTCCCCCTACCCCTAACCAGATGCTAAGCTCTGTGGGGGTCTGTCAGGGGTCGGGGTGATGTCTGCAGCTGTAACGGCATCTGGCCCTTTAAGGAGGGAAGAAAACAATTATCTGGCCTGGGCATTGCATCAGCTGGAGCCTGGAGGGTCCCTGGGGAGCCTGGGGAGGGGGGTGCAGGCTGGTGGTTGATTTCATTAGTGCCATGTGAGAACTCTCACCCCAGCCTGCCCCACTCCCCAGCGGTAGCCTTCTCCCCCAGGCAGCAGTAGCAGCTCCAGCTACATTGCCTTCCCCTACCCCAGGAGCACTACCTTGGAGAACTCTATCTGTGCACCCCTAGCCTATGCCATGGGCCCAGGCAGATAGGGATGTAGGAAACTGTCTTTCACAGTGGCCTTTTGCTGACTGGGGGGCGGAGAGGGGGCAGGCTGTGTCTCCTGTATCTGAACTTTGCTGACAATGAGGGTGTCTCCCGCTTTAGTGATTGGCTGACCCCGGGGGTATTTCTCCCACACTGGCATTTTGTTAACCTAGGGGAGGAATGACTCCTATGCCGGCCTCTACACTGGTGTTTTGCTGACCCAACAGAGGAGCTGTACTGCCTGGGGCGTGTGTGAACTGAGGGCACGGGTGGGAAATAGTCGCTCTCTGGCTGGAGGTGAGCTAGCTGGAAACAGTGAGTCACAGGGCCAGAGAGGACACCAAGTATTTAGGCAGCAGACGGACCTGGGTTCAAATGCTGCACCCTCCACTTCCAGACTCTTACTATTCCAGGCCAGTGGTCTCAGACACCTGTGGAAAATAGGAATAATTAATACTGAGACTGTCCCACCCCCATCTGGAAGGTTCTTGAGGGATTAAGTGTACTAACTGGATGTGCAGCACCCAACCCAGCGCTGCATACTGTGTGATGATTCTCTTCCTTCTGCAAGTTTGAGCTCCTCACACCTTGGGCTCAAGATGCCTGGACAAGCAAAAGACCGTTGGGGAGGAGTGGAGAGGAGGGCAGAGAACGCAGGGCTCCCTGCCCCTGTTGCAGAGGGATGCATTCAGATACCTGATGTACCAAGTGCTATGAACCAGGCAGGCCCTGTCTCCAGAAGCCTCCGTTCTAGCCAGAAGATGGCCTAGAGCAGGTGATGTGTGTTGAAAGGAGGGATTCAGGCAACCTCCAGTGACAAGGAGTTGAGGAAGCAAAGAAGAGACGAAGACAGGGAACAGTGTGTGCTACAGCTTTGGTGATGGTGGGAGCAAGGCTGGTGTGGTGGGGGAGGACAGCAGCCGAGAGAGGGTAGAGAGTGGGCAGGCGTCAGCACAGCCACGCCAGAACTCCCTGGTCTAGCAGGGTGCTAAAGACTTGGGAATTATCCTGAAGCCAAGGACAGCCCCTAAACTGTTTTAAGCACTGGAGGCAGGGTCTGATTTCCAAAGAATGTGGGCTGGACTCGGTGGCCCTCAGGCAAAACCTTCTCAAGAGTGACCTTTTGTCCTCTCCTACCCCCTTCCCTGTGCGGCAGCCCTGACACCCAGGGAGCTGGTTGTTTACGCTGCTCCTCCCAGGAGGGAAGGGGCCAGTCTCAGTCCCTCCAGCTCCTTCTCCCTGGGCCTTGTTGACGAAGTTCATCCCTTGGGGTCAGCTTCTCCTGACCTCCCTGTGGAGCCAGAGGGCACCAGGCATGGCTTTCGAGCCAACCGGCCTATGTTCACATGCCAGCTGGAAAGCACACCCCGTCTTTGAACCTCAGTGTCCTCAACTATAAAATGGGATCGATGTTATTTCTCTGTGGGAAGGATAAAATGAAGTTCCAGGTGGAAATCATAAAACCCTATCTCAGTCGTCGGCTGTCATTTTCACTCTGTTGCATGGAGGCTGACACCTGCTTAGGCCAGGCCTAGGCCCAGGGCTGGCTGGGGGTGAGGACAGGGTTGGTTTTATGAATCTCCGGTTGCCCAGGACCCTCTACTTAGAAGGATCCCATACTTGGTTTAATCTTCTGCTGTCGCCATCTTGAAATTCTTAATAATTTTGAACAAGGGGTCCCACATTTTCATTTAGCACTGGGCCCCACATATTATATAACCCCACAAATTGGGTAGGGGTAGGAAGAGGTAGGGAGAGACACAGACCTGCAAATAGTTCCTAAGTGGAGGAGGTATAAGGTGGAGGACATGACTAACTGTCCCAAGGTGGGTGGGATGTTAATAATAGTAACATTTATTTAGTGCTTACTGTGTGCTACGTTCCCTGCCAAGCACTTTGCATACTCATCTTCAAACAGCCCTAAGACATAGGTGCTATTATTATTTCCATTGTGTAGATGAGGAAAATGAGGTTAAGTTTCCTGGCCAAAACCACACAGCCATCAAGTGGCAGAGCTGGGATTTAAACCCAGGTTGTTAAACTGAAGAGCGCATGCCTAGGCCGGGGAAGTCTTCAACTAGGAGGAGGGGCCCCCTGAGCGGAGTCTGCAGGATAACTTGGAGTTTGCCAAGGAGGAAGGCCTTGCGGGGAAGGGAGGGCCGTCTCATCTGGGAAGTGCCTGTGCCGGGGTGTCCCGCTTGGCCAGGAGAGGTGCGGCCAGAGTCAGATGGTTCCCAGGGCTGAGCTAAGTACTCTTTGAGGTTCATGGTTCTGATTTTCTAAGCTCAGAGGTTCTGGTCACTCTGCCCCGGTCCTGCTGCTACCCTGGTTTCTCAGAGCCGCCCAGGCCCCTTTTCTTACGCTACTGCACACTCTACCCCACCACCAGGTGATCTCATTTTCTCTTTCGACTGTTTCTTCTGGTCTCTAGACCTGCAGGTATAATTGCTTCCTGGGCCACATTTAAATGTCTCACCATCAACCTCAGGTCCAAACCTAGGTCCCCAGCTCTGCCTGTAGGCACCTGCTCTGCCTCCAATGTCCCCAGCTTTTCTCTGCCACCGCTCTCCACCCACTTGCTCAAGCTGGAAAGCGGGAAGCTCTCCCGGACACCTCACCCCCACATCCCGCAGCCAGTCCTCAGCAAGTCCTGTTAGTCCTCCTGAATATCTCATGAGTCTGCCATCCCTCTCCCTGCCCACTTTCCCGTTCCAGATTAGCCTTTACCTGGGCCACTGCGACGTCCTCCTAAACTGATCTCATTATGTTTCTCTCCTTGCTTCACTTCATTTTTCACACTGTGATCTAAACATAAATGCTTATATCATTTCCACGCTCAAGACCCTTCCATGACTTCTTGGAAAAAAAGCCAAACTCTGACGTCATCCACGAGGCCCCGTGTGATCTGGTCCTTGCCCATCTTCTTGTATCATCTCGCACCATTCTCCCTCTCCCTCGGCGGCAGGACTTTACACACGTTCCCTCGTCCTTAAATACACTCCTCCTCCTGGTGCCCTGTGATCTCCTACTTATCCTGTGGATAGATGCCTGCTCAGACATCATTTCCACAGCAAAGCCGGAAACCAGAAATTAAGCACCACCCTCCTCCATAGGCCCTTGTACTTCTACATGACACTCCTCACACTTGAATTGCTTTTTCCTTGTCTCTCTTGCTTACTAGACTGTAAGCTCCATGGGGTCAGGGATCCCAATTTGCTTAGCCCCAGCACACAGTAGGTACGCAGTGAGTTGTTCAGTGAATGAAGGAATAGATGGATCATTGCTTAGCGTCCTCACTGGCCTCCCTGCCTGCCTTCTCCAGTCCTTTCTCATTACGGCCCCAGAGCCATCTTTCTAAAACACAGAACTGACCCTGTCACCCCCTGCTACTTAAAATACTTCAGTAGCTCCCCATTGCCGACAGGGAAGGCTTCAGTTTCTGAGCACGGTATTCAAAGCCCTTTGTGATCAGCGTGACTGCCTCTCCGGGCTCCTCTCCCCTGGCCCCCCCCTCCCCCCGCCACTACACTTTGAACTCTGGCGGTTCCTCTAACATGTCAGGCTGTTCTGGGCCCCTGAGCCTCGGCACTTGCTGTTCCTTCTGCCTGTGATGCCTCCCCACCCCTACCTTGTCTCCTGAGAATGTCCTTTCTTCTTCAAAATCAGCTCAGCTGCCACCTTTTCTGTGAAGCCTGAGAGGAACCCTCCCGGCCCTGCCTGAGCTAACTTAGCCCACCTCCCTTGGCCACATCTGTACTGGATCCACATCTCTTCTTCCTTGTCTGCTGTTAAACTGAGCGCCTCTGGTGCAGGCACGTGATTATTTTTATTCAGAATTGTTCATCTTCGAGTCTCTAGCTCCCAGCTTCTCCCTGTCTTAATTAGATCTTTGCTTGTATACAGAAACCCACTCAAGCCAGCCTCAGTCATACGGAAGGGTTTAGCACGAGGACACAGGGATTCCTGGAAACTGATGGGCAGGACACTCCTTAGCCTCTGGGAAGTGGGACCTGTGGGCCAGGAGAAACCGAAGCAGTCTTGCTGGCCGCCATTACCGTGCTGTCTCTCAGACTGGGCTTTCTCTGTTTTTCCAGACCCTGGGCCACCTACAGTTCCTATACTGTGTCCCTCACTTCCAGCCACACTCAGAGATAAAACCCAGGGCTGAACAGATCCAAGTCCAAACTTCCAGAAGAAGATCTGATGGGCTCTGAGTGGGTCAGGTGCTCACCCAGGTCCAATCAGCTGCAGCCTGCTGGGAAGGCTCACAAAACCAGACATGCAAACATGGCTCTTGACCTCCTCGGGGAAAGCAGGGATTTTTCTTATCAGGGCAAATACTTCAAAAGACATCTGCTAGAATCCTTAGGGTGCTGGGATGGGTCTGGCCTCCAGCCTTCCATCTGGACAGCACCTGCGGGAAAGAGAATGACCGTTGTGACTTAAAGGGGAATCTTTACCTGGGGCAGCAGTGCCCAGGGCAGGCTCCGAAGAACATGTCAAATGTCATTTAGAGGCCTGAGCAGAGAGACAGGGAGATGAGACCTTGAATTTTGGAGTGGTGAGAGAGGGAGGAGGAGGGCATGAGCAGTCAGAACAGTTTTCCCTGCCAAAATTGTGTTTATCCTGTAAGACTTAAATCGTTCCCTTTCCTCAGTGAAGAGCCATGCCACTCCTACTCCCCCTCCCACCAATCCGTTATTCCCTACCTGCACTAATTCTGGTCTTTGTACTTCCCTAGCAACACATACTTTTGAGCGCTCTGTGCTGGGCATTATGCACATGTCCTGTAAGGTAGGTACTATTATACCCATTTCACAGACAATGAAATGGAGGTTCAGAGAGGAGACATCTGCAGGCTAGGAACACACAGCAGTGTAATTCCAGAGTAAAAGCTCTTAGTATCTCTTGGCCTCAGCTACTTACTCACTTGCCTGTTTGCCTTTGGGGATCTGAGAGCCTCCGATACCAGGCAGACACCAGGATACCATCCTCCCTCTACACCCAGCATAGGTCAGCCCAGAGCAAGGGCTCCTGCATGTGGGATGGATGGATGCAGGCAGAGCAAAAAAGGCATCTGGGTGGAAGTTAAGGGTCTGCTACTTGTGGACCTACCCCGTGTAGCTCTGTGACCCTGGACAAGCCTCAACCTCCCAGAGCCTTGGTTTTCTCATTAAAATAGGGATGATAATTCCTGCTGTGAGTCTAGTATCAGATGCATGCGTAAGGACAGTTCGTAAATAGGAAAGAACTGAGCAGTTTCGAAGGATTGTCATTAACGGAATGGACTGTGGCAACAGAGTGCCAGTTGGCCACTGTGCCCAAACTCCTGCAGGAGGAGGACAACCCTAGAGCTTCCCAATGTGGGGAGTGGTACCTTCAGTGAGACCTGAGGTGACTTTCAGTGGCTCATGG
Organism: Mormoops blainvillei; assembly: GCA_004026545.1. Classification (NCBI taxonomy): domain Eukaryota; kingdom Metazoa; phylum Chordata; class Mammalia; order Chiroptera; family Mormoopidae; genus Mormoops; species Mormoops blainvillei. The sequence continues at coordinate 117 of PVJD01002702.1, read as the reverse complement.
ACCTGCCATTACACAGCATTGACTCACATGGTGAGAAAGTTGGTTCCCTTTCCACTTTATCACGTCCCAGGTTGTCCCAGGGAGAAAGTGTCACTGTAGTGCTGGTGTGTCTCTACC